>JAAMPC010000444.1:0-27395 GCA_016771965.1 Brassica carinata | reverse complement strand
CTCCTAAGTGTCTGACCTGATGTATATCCTCACCAGACTGAATCTTGTTGCCTTTTCATCCTGATCATGAACTTCTATCATGAGCCTCTCGTGCAAGATCGATTTGACAAGATCAGATTCATGTGATTCCCTCGTGGATCAGGATGAATGGCTCTGATTCCCCTTCAGGCTACATCAACTCCATTTTTATCAATCACATTTTCTCGACCGCAGCTTCAGTAGCGTGCCTTTGCTGTTCCGATTCCTCGGCATGTTAATACCAAGACTCTCCAATATCCTCCGTAGATTGGTGGTATCATTCTGGTGGTGAGACAGCATCCTTCAATTCATCCCAACTCTTTCCTCATATACCCCTTTGTTTCCAAAACTTCACATCCCTTGATATTAACTCTTCTTGCCAACCGGTAGATTTTCATGTCCTAGACATCCAGCTTAACTGGAACCCTTCACTTCTTCTTGGAAGATCTTTCCTAGGTACAGTAGGAGCTGTATGTGACATGAACAAAACAAATTGTGTATGACGCTGATAGACCCCAACATCCACTACGACCCTATCCAACCAAAGAGAAAGGTTATTAATTCTGTGGATTACGGGAAAGAACTTGGTTCATTGGCGCATGCCATTGTGAGAGTACGAAACAGAGTACTTAGAATCGATCGACACCCCCACTTTTCCATCGATCGAATCCAATGAGTCAACAGTGACCGATGACCGCAACATTACGTCGCTCGACGTTGATCAGCCAGTTGACCATTTCGCTCCACCTAATCATTGTTACCCACACTTTGCCTTCCACCCTCCAAGCAAGAGAGATCATGATGATTATTCCATAGGCAGTTGGGCAGACAGTGGTTTCCATGAAATTTTTGCAGTTGACACTGTAATTACTTCACCTTACGAGAAACATACAGAGGAATACGATGAGGATTATTGGAAAGAACGTGCAATAGAAATGTCTTTGCAGGATGAAAGATTTGAAACACATATACCTTGGATTTGACCCGTTTTCATCCATGGTATATAAGTGTTTTACTATATATATATATCTATGTTTTCTACTCTTCTAGGTATGTTTTCAGGTTCAGGTGCATTTCGGAGTAAAGCTATGTTTTTGGAGCATTTTGGAGCTTAAAAGACATTTTACCCGAGCTGACCATGTAGAGGTCGACGAGAGGAAGAACAATCGATCGACAAGATCCAAGGCTGTCAATCGACACCAAGAGATGCCTTGACAGATGAAGATTAATATCAATCGATGTACACAAGTACCATCGATCGATGTCGAGACATTGGACACGTGACATTTTGGATCCAGCGGACTTAAAATCCAAGGCCAAGCCAAATTACGAAAATGCCCTGATGAGTTTTTAACATAGTAGATTATATACTGCCTAAGTGTTTTGACGGCAGGAGAGCTTTTTGGGTTACAGTTTTACTTTGAGAGAGAAGAGAGAGTTTGGGAGAGAAGATCACTTGTGATTGGAACTCCTTGTTTCCATTTCTTTTCATCTATACTATGAATTTCTATTTCTTCATTGTTATGAATTGTTTTGCTATGTCTGAGTAGTTCACTTATTAGATCTAGGGTTCATATAGGTTTGTGGGATTAGCTCCAAACTATAGATCTGCCTTGTTGTGATATTCATGATAGATTTGTATTCATTGCTTGTTTTAGCCTTGCTAACTAGAACATAATCATAGGATTGCATACTCAAGCACCCTTGTTATCCCATCCTGACATCTATCTATCATATTAGGAATGCTAGAGAGGGCTAACCGCAAATTTAGTATCTTAATAGGGCATATCATACTCGCGCATAGGCCTGGCTAGAACCCGACGATCGATGTCCTCAAGTGACTATCGGTCGACGTAGGCAAAGGTGTATCGGTCGACGTCCCAATAGGACCATCGATCAACACTCTTTCGTTGTCAACATACTAACCGTTGAGACACGAGATCTAGCCTGATAACCAGTGAAACATGCGACAGCTGATCACTGAGTTAAGCGGTTGAGCTCTAACATATCATGCATGCAACAAATAGGCATCTATAGGTATTATAATCTCCAACACCTGAATAGTGGCCCTGTCTAATATCATTTCCAACCAAGTTACATTTACTATTTATTTCGCTTGTTACTATTGCTATTTCACTTAAACATTTACAACTCTTAGAATTAATAAATACTAGATTTAATTGTTCCCTAGCTCCTTGTGGATTCGATCCCTAAGTACTACATCTGAACCTCTTTTGATGAGAGTAACACTCCTTAGGGTAATTTGAGTGGTATCAATCGTAATCACAGCAGAAACGTTTCTTGTGAAACCCGCAGAAACAACACTACTTTGACATATGTATACGTATCACCGATTTACAACCTTCGTAAAACCGGTCCCCATTACTTACGCGAAAAATCCTTCGTACAATCAGACCAAGTCTTACGAAGAAACTTTCTAATGTTAACATAACAGGCCTTATGAAGAATTATGTCTTGTATAGCAAACCTCTTAGGCTTCGTCTTCCTCAGACAAAAAGACTCGATTGTCATAAGACTATAGGTAACATTTTACGAAATATTCGTCGTATAACTGAAACCTAGAGCGCAGAATCGTTTTCTACGACTATCGGCCATATTAGCACGGATAACCCCGACAAACTTGGCATATCAATGTCGACAAGCACTTTTTGGCTATCGGTCAATTACGCCTTCCACTAAAGGTCCAAACCAATATTTGCCATCACCTTCAAAGGACGATTGTAAACTAACATGACCTTAAATGTTAAAGTACCATGGTCTAATCCTTGACCTACATCATCGTTGGCTATCTGAGTGAACACATCCTTCTCGCCAAGCCAAACTATTTGAGAAACCATCGCTCCATCACTTAACGGCTAAACAACAATCTACGATTTATCTAAAAACGTCGGGTGACTATTAAGAGAATAATTATCGTATAGCCCACAGTCGGAAGTTTATATACCTTGGATTTGACCCACTTTTATCCATGGTATATTAGTATTTTACTATATATATATATTTCTATGTTTTCTACTCTTATAGGTATGTTTTCAGGTTCAAATGCATTTCGGAGTAAAGCTATGACTTTGGAGCATTTTGGAGCTTAAAGGACACTTCACCCGAGCTGACCACTTAGAGGTCGACGAGAGGAAGAATAATCGATCGATGCGCATCAGTGCTGACGATCGATATCAGGAAATGCCTCGACAGATGAAGATTAATATCGATCGATGTGCACAAGTACCATCGATCGATGTCGAGATACCAGACGCGACATTCTGGATTCAGCAGACTTAAAAACCAAGGCCAAGCCAAATTACCAAAATGCCCTGACGAGTTTTTAACCTAGTAGAATATATACTGCAAGTGTTTTGACGGCAGAGAGAGACTTTTCTTTTCTAGACCTAGTTTTGTTACAAGTTTCATTTGGGAGAGAAGATCACTTGTGATTGGAACTCCTTGTTTCTATTTCTTATCACCTATTCAATGAGTTTCGTTTATCTATTGATATGAATTGCTTTACTAAGTCTGAGTAGTTCAACCGTTAGATCCGTGGTTCAGATAGGTTTGTGGGATTAGCCCCAAACTATAGATATGCCTTGTTGTGATATTCATGATAGATTTGTATTCATTATGTGTTTTAGCCTAGCTAACTAGAACTTGATCATAGGATTGCATATTCAAGCACCCTTGTTGTCCCATCCTGAAATCTATCTATCATATTAGATTGCTAGAGAGGGCTAACCGCCAATTTAGAATCATAGTAGTATTTTCATACTGCCAAGATAGGCCTGGCTAGAACTCGCCGATCGATGTCCTCAACCGACAATCGATCAATGTTGGCAAAGGTGTATCGGTCGACGCCTTAATAGACTATCGATCGACACTCTCTTGTGTTCTGATCTAACCGGTGGGACACAAGATCTAGTCTGTTAATCAGTGGTACATGACAGCTGATCACCGAAGTTGCTTAATGAGCTCTAATATATCATGCATGCAACAGTTAGGCATCTATAGGAATTATAATTTCCAACACCTGAAATAGTGGCCCTGTCTAATATCATTTCCATCCTAAGTTACATTTATCATTTACTCGCTTGTTACTATTGCTATTTCATTAAATCATTACAACCTTTAGAATTAATAAACACTAGATTTAATTGTTCCCTAGCTCCTTGTGGATTTGATCCCTAAGTACTACATCTGAACCTCTTTGATGAGAGTAACACCTTAGGGTAATTTGAGTGGTATCAAATTTACCATTGCCGGGAGCTTTGATCGCCATTAGATTTACTTTTATTAATTCTTATTCTTTCTTTACCCCTTTCTAATAATCTTTCTTTTTCTTGTCTTTTCAGGTGCATGCCCAGCGGTACCAGAAACAACAAGGAGAAAGACTTGCTGTTCTCAGACGATCCTGCTCATTTGGAACGCAACATCCGTAGAGGTCAACGTTCCACATCGCTCGACGCAACCACTTCGTCGTCGATTGATACGTACAATCAACCGTCGACCGACACCAGACTGTCATCGTCGATCGATCCCAATCGTTCGACAACGATCGATACTACACCTCGCGACGCCGATCGATACCGGTCGCCAAAAATGGTAAACATTATTATTCTAACTCAGGATGAGAACGAAACCTGTATGACCAGGCCGGTCATCCGCGTAATGCAACAGTCAGAAAATAGATGCTCGTGGAACCGTAATCCCCGATGCTGATGCTACAGAGCTGCTCAACCTGTAGATGAGGACGCCGACGAAACCACTGGCCGATTACAATCGCCCAGATGAGTACTATTCCAACATATCAGCTATTCGACCGAGATCCGTAAGCAGAATTTCGAAGCTAAAGCCTCAATACTACACTCGTCGCAGATACCCTACTATGGGTTACCGCACGAGCATCCTATGGACCATTTGGAACGGCTCGAGGATCTAATCGCTGCCATTCGGATGTAGTCCCCGAAGATTACCTGCTGTGCAAGTTCTTCAGCTCGAGGATCTAATCGATGCACTGGCTTCGGCAGCAACCCACAGGATCCTTAACATCCTGGGCCGACATCAAGAATGCTTTCTTACGAAACTTCTTCGATGAGGCGCACGCTGAAGAACTTCGGAACAAAATTTCCACATTCTCGGGAGGCTGGAGAGTCCTTCAAAGATGCGGATTAGATTTAAGTTCTTCCAGAGACCTGCCCACACCACGGATTTAACGGCGCAGCTTCTAAGCACTTTCTTCCAGGTCTCGCCTACAGTATCAAATGGCTCTTTATACGGCGAGTGAAGGAAACTTCACTACTCGGAATCCTTTGGAAGTTGTGAGACTTATCGAAAACCTTGCTAACAGCAGCAGCACCAAAACACCGACTCGAACGAAGAAGTCCGTAGCCCTATCGGAAGGAACAAATGGACGAAGTAAGAGCTAAGTTAGATGTGGTGCACGAGCTTCTTAGGAAGCAAGTCTGTTCAGCTGAAGGAGAAGTAGCAGATACGGAAGGAGAAGAAGATGTGGACTACATCGGAGGTACCGGATTCCAAAAATTTGGAAACCAGGTCGGAATCAGAAACTTCTTTGGAAATGGCCAAAGAAGTAATCAAAATTCACAATTTCAAAAACCCTTCAACAACAGCAAGAGCTACTCGAACTCTTACTACCAAAATCCACCACCCCAAACTCAGGAAATCAAGATCGAAGAGATGTTTGATAGAGTACTGTTGGGACAACAACAAATCACCGTGGATTTCAACGGTAAGATAGACTCTGCCTACAACAATATGAACTCCAAAATCGAGACCTTAGGGACTCAGGTGAGAAAACTTGAAACCCAAATAATTCTGACGGGCGAGACTATAAAGAGGCAAGAAGCTTTCGCCAGAGAGGCAGGAGCCGACAAAGGAAAACACCACGTAAATACCATCATAGATGATGATTTCTGGCAAGTGGTGAGAAATGAAAAGCTTGAGGAAGGAGATTTGAAATCGAAAGCTCCATGAGTCTCGGCGGATCCCAATGGTGTCGACCGATGTCGATGAACTCGCATCGATCGACGACCATGATGAAGATCGATGGACTGATTACCCAGTCATCGATCGACGCCGCTCCGCCAATTCGACTGATTGCAATGCGGTTCAATTCTAACTCATGAAGAATTCGCAGCTAAGCATCCTCACCCACCCTCCCCTTTCTATGATAAAATCGACCGATCGGTAGAGCCAACCATCGACAGAGTTAGTCCGACGTCGATCGTCACAACACACCTCCCATCGATCGACAGGCACCTCTGACATACCGAGTACGGTTACCCTCAATCGATAATAATTACATCAATGCACTCAGACCACCACCTAAACCATTAGCAAACCCACCAACCAAAACCCAACCCTTTAATAGTTCACCAGAATCTGTTCAAGAAGAACAAGAATCTGAAGGGAGAAGGTTAAGGAAGAGAAAGGAGAAGATTCCAAAACCCAAGAGGGAAGCTAACGATAAGGAGATGGATGGTTTCACTAAACGAGTCCTCTAATCCCAATCGAAAACCTTTGATGAAGCTTACTTCACACACCGGTTGTGGATGTTCTTCAGAGAAAAAAAGGTAACTGAGGAGGACATTAGGAGAATGTTTCATCAAGTCAGAGAGAAGATGAAACACAGGATCACATTGACGAAGAAGAGTGATCCTGGGAAGTTTGCAATACCATGCATAGTAAAGGGTGTTGAATTTCCCCATTCAATGTGTGACACAGGAGCATCAGTTAGTATCCTCCCTAGGATCATGGCAGACCAGCTTGGTTTGACCATCGAACCCTCAACAGAATCCTTCACCTTCGTGGATCTTTCAGAGAAACGATCAGGTGGCATAATAAGAGATCTGGAGGTACAGATTGGTAATGCCCTTGTCCCTGTAGATTTTCATGCCTTAGACATCGATCTTAACTGAAACTCTTCACTTTCTACTTGGAAGATCTTTCCTAGCTACAGTAGGAACTGTATGTGACATGAACAAAAACAAATTGTGTCTAACGCTCATAGACCCAAACATCCACTACGATCCCACCCGACCTAAGAGAAAGGTCATTAATTCTGTGGATTACGGGAAAGAACTTGGCTTCATTGGCGCTTGCCATTGTGGAGTAGAGTATGAATCAGAGTACGAAACAGAGTACTCGGAATGATCGACACCCCAACCTTTCCATCGATCGATTCCAATGTGTCAACGGTGACCGATGACCACAACAACACGTCACTCGACGTAATGCACCCAGTTGACCATTTCGCTTCACCTAATCATTGTTACCAACATTTTGCCTTCCAACCTCCAACCAGAAGAGGACATGATGATTATTCTATAAGCAGTTGCAGCGACAGTGGTTTCCATGAAAGTTTTGCAGTTGACACTGTAATTACTTCACCTAATGAGGAACATACCGAGGAATACGATGAGGATTACTGGAAAGAACGTGCAATAGAAATGTCTTTGCTTGATGAAAGACTTGAAACACATAAGTTCACCAACACGTTTCCAACATCGTTCGACGCTGTGCACTCCACATAGGTCGATACCCACCCTCGCCGAGAAAACAATCGCCACATCGATCGACACCCACAAAGGAACATCGACGATATTCGCCGCAGCAAAAATCCAGGAGCTGGAGAATATTCCCTCCCAACCACGCTTATAGATACCTATATAAATCGCTTTGAACCTCTGAAACCACCTACACACATCAGAGCAAACACACAAGCAAAAGATGAACACTCTTCCTTCTACATCAACAGAAAAATCCATGAAGAGCAATCATCTCAAGAACAAAAGTTCTGCAGAAATTACACTGCCATCGATCGATGTAACTGTATCTACATCGATCGATACTACTCTAAACCCTAATCTTTCTATTTCTAAGTTGAATGATTATGCAAACATTGATTACGGTTTTCTAACACCTGATGAATTTGGTATTTTCAGGGACCCAGATGGCAACGCACGTGCAATGGATGGAAGGATTTTACAAGTGTCCAGAGAGGACATAGCAGACATCCTTCAAGTAGCCAATGGACCTGACAACCTATTCTCACAGCAACGTGGCACTCCAGAAGTCAATCAAACAAATCCTAACAACCACGCAGGAGTCGCCACAACAGAGATCAACCCAGATTTATCATGCCAACCAAAAGGGCAAGCATCGATCGACTGTACAACGGAGACATCGATCGACAGGGTAACACCAACGTCGATCGATATGGATGAACTGACATCGATCGACAGAAGGTATGAATGTGGGAACCACGCTTTCGACATGTATGGAGGCAGAAAATTCACTTGGGAACAAAGGGACGAATATGGAGTCTACAGAGATGAGCGTGGACACGCACGAGGCGCAGCTGGTGAGATGATACCTGTCACAAAGGACAACATCAGGAAAATACTGGAAAGAGCATCTCTTTTTGAAGAGAGCCACATCTGTCTTCCAGAACATGCCACTTCCTTCACACCCACAAAACTGGCACCAGAACTCTACACCAAAGAAGAAATCGATGAGATGGTGTTTGGTATTTGTGGAGCTCATGAGAAACTGGGAGAGGAGCTCAAAACATTGGTGGAAGATACACATCAGCCTTTGGATAGAGGCTACAATGAGCTTTTCAGATGTATGGCAGAAATGAGGACAGAAATTGAGAGTTTACGTCAACAACTTGAGAAGGAAGCTACGACCTCAGCATCAATCGATGCACCACGGGCAACATCGATCGACGTCAGTCTTCCTACAGCTCAAATCCCTGCAGAACCGCAATGTTCAACACAACACAGGGATGAATGGGAAGTCTCATACATCGACACGAGGATAAACGACGTTTACTGCCCTCTCAACAACAACGTGGACTGGCTAAGCACTAAAATCGAGCTACTACAGCAAGATCTGGACACCATTCGCAAGAAGGACCAACAACCAGCCACATCGATCGACATGTGCACCTTCACATCGCTCGACGCCAAAGTCTCAGAAATGAATGAGAGGCTGAGGACTTACAAGGATATGCATGACCGTTTTATATCACCAGTCATGATATATTTAAACAAATTGTCTAGTCAATTACTTGATGCCCAAAAGGATATTGAGCACATTACTAATCAAAGTTTTTTGCAGGCAAAATCATCATCGATCGACAGGCTAAGAGGACCCTGGATCGATGGCAAGAAACCTGTGGAGTTACTTCCTTACACAGCAGCACAAGTTGACAAGATCACATCCAAGATCTACACCGCTCTAGACACCATGGAGGAACGACTTGACAAACGCCATGATGACATCTACTTTCCATTCGACAACAAAATCAGTGGACTAGACAACCATGCTGAATGGCTACAGAAAGAAGTCAAAGCCATTCAGAGGCAACTCGCAGCTCAACATCAGATATCAGCATCGATCGACAGGAAAAAAGCGAAATCGATCAACGACAACTCGCCGAGATCGACCAACGAACACATAATCGCATCGATCGACGCCGAGTCTATACCAATCGGCGAGCAGCTGATACACAAGACAGTAGAGTCAATGCAAAAGGAACTGACAGATCTTTCAGCATACTTATGACAACATAGGCTGGCACCAGGTCAGCATTGACAACATTCAAGAAAGGCTACGTAACATCTCCAATGTACTTGAGAAGATGGATGACAAACTCACCTAACTTGTCTAACTTGCCAAGCCACTCGCTAGAACCTCAAGCTAGAAGCTCATGGTTCTAACGAGCTGGAGGCCTAACTGTTGGGGTCAAAATCGGTCACGACGGAGTCATTGTCTGAAAATCCGTAAAAATCGGCATGAACGTTTTTAAGAAAAGTAATCTTCGTAAAGAAATCTTTACGAAGAGCCTTGCGGTAAAATCTTGTTCAAATCTCAATCGAACCACTAAACACAAGCTGTCCCAAGGCAACGGAAACATATCTAAGCCAGCCACAGATAGGTTCGAATGTGACGACCGGAACACGGACAAACCAAGCTCAGTCACTATGCAACTACAGCACATGCACACTGCCCGGTCAATGCGAAGTTTACCTTCAGTCACTACGAGACCGAAGGCGTCGCTTCGTTGCTATGTAGCGACCGAGCCTGCCAAGCTCGGTTGCTACATAGCGACCAAGATCCGTCCGCTTCGCCGCAATGCGACCAAGCTCTTCCAAACGCCGATACGACACAAATCCATGCATTCTCGTCTACCCTTCGATGCTGTCTCCCGAAGACCATAGCGAACCCGTTTCATGTTTTCCGTCATTCGGAGTCATCAATCAAACTTTACGATTAAAACCACGGAAAGTTTGTTTTTATTGAAAGAAGTCGTAATAAACGCTTCTAGTCGAAAGACGGCCCAAAAAGGGACCTAAGACATGACTCGAAGCCCACCTTACGATTTCTTAACCTGCAGCCCGTAAACCGTGGGACGGTTTACGCTTCGTTCGCAAGGAAAGATAAATGTCAAGTTTCTGCGGATAAATACGAAATTTTGAAGATAATTACGAAGATCCGGAAAAATGGAATATCTCCATTTTTAGGCTATGACGGCTTAAGGGCAGAAGGAAAAAGCGTAAACCCACCTAGAGCCAGTATATAGGAGTCCAGCGAGAGGCATGAGGAGAGAACTTTTTCACAGCAAACTTAGCACTTAGAGTAATTAGGCAACATTCCGTTTTTGTTATTTCGAGCTGCGACTCAATTAGGTTTAGCCGTCTTAGGGTTGCTAGAACTAGGAATCTCGCTGACAGCTCTCGAGCCCAGGCTTATACCTTGTTGTAAACGCTCATACGCAAATTCGGAATAAGAGTTCTCTTTGCTCTCTTTTCATGATTTCTTATACTTTATCGTTGTTATCTCAGATTCTGATTGCTTATGCGGTGGTATTAGCAGATATCCAGGACCTTTGGGAAACTAGGGTTCTCCTACTTTCCTAATTTAAACGGAAATCGACAGTGCGAATTTCGGTTCCCACATGAACCCTAACCCTAGCCGCCTAAGTATAATCTCCAGGTCAAAAGGTCTCGATCCCCTGCTTGAGGGCTGTTGTAGCTCTTATATAGTCGTCTAGAAGTCGGTTTCATTAGGTTAAACTCTTCCATATTTGTAAATATGGAAGGTTCTCCTTGTCCGAAGTTTTCCATTTCTTGGAAGGGAGCAGGGTCCTGGGATCGTGCCCAAGGTTCCCTCTGAGGGGACCCGGGGAACCCGTTTACTAGGGATCCGGGGATCTGAGTCCTGCCTGGAGGCTGGGAGAAATAATACCGAGATATTTTTCCCCAACAAAAGGGATCAACATGTTCACCAAGTTCACTGGTAATTGTCAATCAGCATACAACATGATCCTAGGAAGACCCCGATTCATGATATGGGAGCAGTCACTTCAACCCTTCATCAAATGGTGAAGTTCCCTACACCTTGGAACAACAGAATAATCAAATGAGGCCAAGAGAACTCTCGATCCTGCTACCAGACCACCCTAAAGGGAAAAACCAAGGTCTTATGGCAATTACAGAAGAGACCTCAGGTCCCGTGAACTCAGGGACCAGAGGTCTAGAAGACAGGCGATTGGTGATCGGTTCAGAGGACCCGGACCCCAAATCACGTGAAGGACCACATAAGGACCGGTATCAACTACTTCGCATGGTCTCACTCAAGGTCCTCCAAAGCGTACCTGCTCAGAAAATATGGATCTCGCAAGATCCTTGTCCTCCGCCCGCATGGATCTCGTCAGCTATCAACCGATTGTCTCGCAAATGAAGAAGCGGGGCATAAGCACCGTGAGGAGACCTCCTCTAAAATCATACCGAACGAATCTGGGGCAGAAGTCACTCCGCCAACGAAGAACGAAGAAACCTAGCCAAGCCAGAGCTCTTTAAATCTGGTTGCTCCACTGGATGAATGCGACTACACATCTCATGTCCGTGCTGAAAACCTTTATCACCAGGAATCACCGGCTGTGGAACCTAGTTACAAGAAAATCACGGAAGCGAACGCGAGACAAATCTCGGTCATGGTCCCCGGACCCAAGGGAGAAGCAGTACCCAGCAATAAAGAGAGGAATAACACGCCACGGAAGCACTCATATAATCCTCAACATACCAGCATGAAGTCTGCCTCCCAGGAGGAAAGCGACAGACGGATTCACATAACCCAAAGGACTGGTCCCGACCACGGAGTGCCGCCACAGACCGCAGCGAGAAAGAGGAATCCTCCAGCAGGGGCACTCACCTAAACAGCGAAGCATAGCCTACGGGCTACATAACAAAGGTAAAACATGGCCTAACCACCGGGGTACCTTGCAAGCTGACGTCTTGTACGGTCTCCGGGCCATTATTTTTATTACTTATTTATTATTTAAGCATTGTGTTTTCCTACTCCTATGTACGCTGAAACGTCTCCGGACAAAGCTTATGTAATAAAATAGTTCCGACTATAAATGAGTAGTAGGAATACCATAGTACTTAAAGGGCAACGAGCTGGATCAGGTCCAAGCTTAATTCGCGATCTTGGCCAACCCTCAATCAAAAGTGGTACGACCACAGAAAAACAAAACGGGTATGAGACATAAAGCAAGAATGGGTATGCGCAAGCCTGAGTACGCTAACTACTTAAACCCTTGTGCAGCCTAGGGCACATCGGGGTCCCAAGAGTACCAATGTGAAAAGTACATGTATTAAAACGCTACGAGCTACATGATACATGGAACACATGGTATATACTCATTGCAAAAGTACTGTGAAACACATGGAGCAATCTAAATCCTACTTCTCCAGACGTGGAAAGCAGCGTAAGCCTGGCACTTGGGTCACAACACCCATACCAGCACCCTTTAAGCATGTCAGTGACTTCATCATAGGAACTCAATAGTGGCCAGCTTCCGAGCGGCAGAATGCGAAATCCAAATAGGTACCGGTAGTAGTATTTCCTAGGAAGACGGAGTACCGTCCCTGTAGAAACCTTTAAAAAAAAAGAGAGAGTATGGTCGAGTATCTTTGTGGTGGTCGGGTGGACTAGATAGACAAGCAGAATGGCTACAGAAGGAAGTCAAAGCCATTCAGAGGCAACTCGCATCTTAATAACAGATATCAGCATCGACCGACGGAGCACGCTCCAAATCGAGCGACAGAAATGCACCAGCAACGATCGATAGAAACTTACCGCGATCGATCGATACCGCCTCTACCAGACGACGAGCAGCTGATAACAAACCACATGGAGTCAATGCAGGAACAACTGAACGAGCTATCAAAATACGCCTACAGCAAGATAAGCTGGTATCAATTCAGCATTGACGACATCCTAGAAAGGCTACAGAACATCTCAAATGCAGTACAAAAGATGGATGAGAGATGGATGAGAGATGGACCAAAAATGATGAGCCCACAAGAAGCTTCATTGCAGCTTGGTCCTGAATGTGCAGAGATGATGTGGATGCTTGTTTCCCAACAAGTATCTGTTTTTCCACCGACTAGCGAAACACCTCCAAAGTCAAGCTAAATAACTATAACAAAGCGCTGAGTGGGAGGCAACCCACTATTAGGTAATTTGAATTGGTTTTATTAGTTACTAGTATTTATTTTCGTTTTCTTTCTTTCAGATTTATTGCAAGACCCAAGTAGGATGATTACCAACATATTGACCGTGGACAATTAGTCGACATCAATCGACATACACACACACGACGATCGATGCATACCTATGCACATCAATCGATTCCCACTCCGGTCAGGTTTATCTTCCTAACATGTTACATTTTTACTTATGATTTATTTTCACCATAACTCCGACTGTATTACACTGGGACATTGTAATTTAAGTCTGGGGGAAGTTTACTGATATGATTTATTCTGATTCTTATAAAAAGATTTTTAATAAATTATGCTTAGCTATGTGAAAGGGACTATGATTTTATTACTTGAACATCTAACCATTCTTTAGCACCATTATAGATTTACTGATTGCAGATAGTACTAAGATGCTAAAGTGGATCAACATGTCAACTACACACACTTACCTTGATTGTTTTAAGGAACCAAAGCTGACCCCAGACTAAACCTGACATAACCGCTTGTCTTGGGGCTTGGTATACATGGGATCGATTCCTCGACAAGTCTGGAAGGTAAAGCCTTACGAGATTTTATTATCACATTTTCTCTCTCTATTTCGACCCTAGAGAAGTTAATATTAGTATTTTAAAAAACTAAAATTTATTGCTTTATTGGGACTTAAGATTTAGTTAGGTGGAATCTGAACAGGACTTGGTGGCTACAACTATTAAGGCTTGCTTCATAAAGATTCCAAATAAAGAATTAACGGGACTTGAGGCGCAATCTTCAAGGCTCGCTTCATATGAATTCTTGGATATAAGTAAAAAAGTGAACATGGCTTGGTGGCAAACACCATTAAGACTTGATTCATGGAAGCATGTCCAATCTTGGTCACTGATCCTGCAATGGAAGCAGACTTTGACTCAAGAGAGATTTTAGAGAGAGAGAGAAATTAGGAACTAACTTTTACCCGCAGATCCGTGATACTTGTCTGAAAATCCTTACATCCCGTGATTGATACCGCAAGGTAAAGCATGCACTTTTTATTTCTGCAAAGAAATAAGGTTAGTAGAGGGGAATGTCAGACAAGATCTGCTAAGTTGTAGATTAGTTGAATTTGGTTGCTAAGCTAGGATATTGCATAATGTGCTTTTGTGATTAGGACTTTTTGATGTGGATTGCGAAATTGTAGAGGTGATGATTTCTATGTGATTAATCTATAAGTCCTTGCTGTTTTCAAACCTCTTTCAGAGAGACTGCATGTTTGTTTTGCTTGAGGACAAGCAAAAGGGTAAGTCTGGGGGAGTTGATATACTATGGATTTGACCCATTTTCATCCATGGTATATAAGTATTTTACTGTCTATATACCTATATATTCTATCCTATTAGGTATGTTTTCAGGTTCAGAAGTATCTTCGAGTAAAGTGATGATTATGGAGCATTTAGGAGCTTAAATGAGATTTCATCCGAGCTGACCATTAGAGGTCGATACGAAGGAGAGACAATCGATCGATGCACATCCAGTGTCGTCGATCGATACAAAAGATACGCCTCGGCGATTGAAGATTATGATCGATCGATGTACATCATGTACCATCGATGGATGCCGAGACACGGACGCGCGACCTAGTTTAAGCCGACTTTAAACCTAAGACTTCACCAAATTACAAGAATACCCCTAAAGAGTTTTTAACCTAATAGATTATATACTTGCCTAAGTGTTTAGAGGCAAGAGAGCTTTCAGCCACCTTTTGTGTTTTCTTATTTTCAGTAAATAGTTTTAGGAGAGAAGATCATAGAGAGATTTGTGATTGGAACTCCATTTGATTCATCTTTTCTATTCTATGCAGTTTTCATTTATATTTTGTGTCATGAAATGCTTAGCTATGTCGCCCCGAGTAGTTCAACCGTTAGATTCAGGGTTCAAATAGGTTAAAGGGATTAGCCCCAACTATAGATTGCAAAGTTGTGGTATTTATTGATAGATTGATCTTAATGCTTATTCTAGATTAGCTACCTAGAATATTGAATCTAGGAATCTGCATGAGTAAAGCAACCTTGACCATCCAGTCCTGAATCTAATATGTCAGACTAGACGATAGGAAAAGGCTACCGCTGAACCAGGAAGCTAGTGTTCATTATCAACTGCGCTTGGGGCTTAACTAGCATCGATCGATACCGTCTTCCGACAATCGATCGATCTTGCGAAAGGTGTATCGATCGATGTCCCTATAGAACCATCGATCGACACTTTCTTGTGGTCAATAAATGACAGTTGAGATCCAAGATCTAGTTAGTTAACTAGTGAAACATTGCCATTGCTGATCTCTGTGTTAAGTGGTTGAGTTCTAACATATCATGCAAGCAACTGATAGACATCTATAGGATTATAATCTCCAACACCTGAATATAAACCCTGCATCTAATATCTTTCCAATAAGTTACACCCCCAATCATTTTTAGTCGAAAGCAATAGACTTGCTCATTTAGGATTGCTATTTACATTTAAACCAATAAACAACAAAACCTTAGAATTAATTATCATCTAGATTTAATAGGTTATCTAGATTTAATAGGTTCTCTAACTCATTGTTGATTCGATCCCTAAGTACTACAATAGAACCTCTTATTTTGAGAGAGTAATTAACTCCTTAGGGTAATTTGAGTGGTATCAATTCCTTAAGGCTATTTTATTTATGGAACCGACTCAGTTTAGCAAGGGCTAAGCTGAGATGAATGGAATGAAGACTAAGTTAATAGCCTGACTAGGACTAGGGCTAGGATGCATCATGTTTTCTATTATTGTGTGTTGATATGGTTGAGTGCGGGTTCCCGCTATCTTTAAACATAGTTTCAGCAGGAGGCTGAACCATCTGGTAACCAAAATTCGCGACCGCCGATGTCCGCTTAAATTGGAAAACTAGAAAACCCTAATTTCCAAAGGTCCGGATTTCAGAGAGCCAACGATAAGTGACCAAATATATGCGGAAATCATGAAAAGATAATAAACGAAGTTTAGAGAAAACAGTAGATCTTATTTTGAGTCCGCAGAAGAGCGCTATGATCATTACAAAAGATCATGAAAGCTTTGGCCGCAAAGGCTGTCAGCGAAGTTACTTAGTTCTAGCGCCTAATAGCTCAAACCTAGTTGAGTCGCAGTTCGATAACAAAAGATGAAATATATACAGAAAAGGTTTTTGATTGATTTTGAACTGAACCTTGTTAAAGGCTGCCTACGTACCCCTTTCGAGGATCAAGTCAACGTAGTTCAATTGATAGAGCTGGACAAGAGATCGAACTGCCTGGGCGAAGTTCGCCTAGTAATTGAGTGCCAGTCATAGAAACCGAACTTGTCGAGAATAAAGCCTAAAGTTTCTAAGTGCAAAGACTTCCGAAGTCTAAAAGTTCCCCTTCATGCCTCTCGCCTAGACTCCTTATATACTCGCCCAAGGTCGGTTTACGCTTTTACTCTTCTGTCCTTAAGCCGTCATAGCATAAAATGGAGATATTCCATTTTTCCGATCTTCGTAATTATCTTCAAAATTCTGTATTTATCCGCTGAAACTTGACATTTATCTTCCCTTGTGAACCAAGCGTAAACCATCCTACCGCTTACGGCTTTTGGTTAAGAAATCGTAAGATCGGTCTCAAGTCGCGGTCTTAGGTCCCTTTGGGTCGTATTCACTCAAACGCTTATTGCGACTTCTTTTGATAAAGAACGGACTTTCCGCGTTTTACCGCAAAGTTTGATCGATGATTTAGAATGGCGGAAAACATGAACTGAGTTCCCTACGGTCTTCGGAGATAGCATCGGCGATAGACGAATGCATGGACCGTGTCGTGATCGACGTTTCGAAGAGCTCGGTCGCTACATAGAGACCGTTCGCCTGCCTAACGCAGCTTAATCGAGTGCATGCTTGGTCGCCGCAGATCGATCGAGCTTGGCTTGTTCAGGGTCCGATTGCCATACTCGAGCTTGTCCGGCCGATTTGGATACATGTTTGTTGCCTTCGACAATCGTATTTAGTGGTTCGATTGAGATTTGAACAAGATTTTACCGCGAAGGCTCTTCGTAAAGATATCTTTACGGATTACTTTTCGAAAAATGTTCATGCTGATTTTTACGGACTTTCAGACATTGATTTCGCCGCGGACCCATTTTGACCTCAACAGTTAGCCCCCAGCTCATTAGAACCATGAGCTTCTAGCTGAGGTTCTAGCGCAGTGGCTTGGCAAGTTAGGCAAGTAAGGTGAGCTTGGCGGAATTAATGGTTGAAAAGGTCAGTGAAAGTGGTCTTCGCCTTCTAAAGGTAGAACTCGATAAGAATGGGCTGCTTTATGACGGCTGCCTACGCACTTTGTTGAAGGGATCAAGCCTTAAGTAGTTTGTCTTGGAGTTAAGGTTCTTATGACTAGTTTTCCAGCCAGACCTTTTCGGTCTAGTTTTTATGTAGCTGTTATCGAGTGTGTTTCGCCGATGGCATTTTGTATGGGTGTAGAAGGAAGACTACGAAGTTGTCATCTCATAATCTAACTCGTGTGAACTGCTATATCCGTAATCTGTTTCAAAGTTATCTGCAGTGTAAACTTCAGGGAGTTCTAAAGATTCTCAAATATTGGCAAAGAGACAAATTTTAGGATCTTCAGTGTGTTTGATACTATGCCTAGAGATGTTAGAGACCAGTGCGCTGGGTTTAGGCAAGACCTAGGTTTACTCCTGGTTTTAGATGGTGCGATGACTAATTCGAATTTACGATCCCGCTTCAGTTTCATCCTGATTCCATACCGATTTAAAGTCCGCGATAGGTTTTCGCTTATACGACTTGTATGGTTGGAACCGAAAGCATCTCTCCAAGGACAATTTTAAGCCTCCGGAAGTGCTGACCAAAAATTTTGGTTTCTTTATAGCCATTATCCTTGTGTCGGATGTACGAGAGTCATCTCTACGAGATGGCTAAGTCTGTTTAGACGCTAAGAGTTTGTTGTGATCAGCAACAAACTTAATGGTAAAATTACCATTTTGAGTCTTCGAAGAATATTTTTGAGAAGATGTTAGTGCGATGACTTTCTGGTCTTCCATGAAGGTATTTTATCGAAAGGAAATTTCGTCGAAGAACTAATCTTCAGCGCTCATGACGCCTCGCGATGCTGAAGATTTGTTATTCTTTCAGATGGCACGCTTTGTGCTTGAAATGTTCAAGGGCTTGAAGATATTTCGCGATGTTGCAAGGGTTTAGTCTTAGCCATGCGCTTGAGAAACATTCTGGTTTGACTATTTAATGTTCGCAGCCAAAATTGTTGTTCATGTTTGGATGCTAATAGTTTTATTTTATGATCGAGGAATTCTGACTGAGGTGTTGTGTAAATTTGTCCATGGGAACAAGCATTTTCCTTCATAGTGCTTTGTGAAGTGTTGGCCTTCCGAGATGTATGTCGAATTTTTAGGATGTTTCAGATAGCTCTAGAAGCTTTGTTACATGCCGCGATATTATGGTTAAAACGCTGTAAGCTTTAAAGTGAATTGTGGAGCTTATTGAACTTGGTCAATTTTCAAAAGTTTAGATTTTCCGCTAACCGCTTGGTTGTTAGGACTTAGTTTTGTTATGAAAATTTATCATATGATTTCCGACTGTGGGCTATAATGATAATTTATCATATCATATAACCGGTTTTAATAAGTAGTAAATCAGTGATATGTATACATATGTCAAAGTAGAGTTGTTTCTGTGGGTTTTACGAGAAACGCTTCTGCTGTGATTTTGATCTTAGGAGAAAGTTGCTTTGAGTTACTCATGGAGCGCTACCGGTTTATTTCAATACGATCTAGTCGCTGAACGCTTTTCATAGGTTTTTGAGAGGATTCTCATGACACATTCGCTTTGAACTAATTGGTCAACCAGAGGTGGATCTAGCCAACCATCGAGGAAAGTATTCCTTTAATGTGCACGATGCTACATCTATTCTCGAAGTTTTCGCCGCAAATGTTTTCGATGCTTTTCGGTGACTTTCTTGGTTCAACGGAAACTGAAAGAAATGCTTTGGTGATTTTCTCAGAAATTTTAAACGAACTGGCTTTCTGAAGCCGGAAAGGGCTTCAATATTGCTAATCGCCGAAGTTTCAGTTTGATATTGGTACAGGTTTTCTGCACGCATGATTGCGACAAGAAATGATGTATAGTCTTTGAGATTTATGTTCATGATCGCCTTGATATGTTGCAAGCGCTAGATCTAATATTAGATTGTCGCTTGCCTATTCTTGATGATTTGCGTTTTGAAGTTCGAGTATACGAGTATAGTATACGCATCTACTCCCCACTTTTTTTATGAAAGAAAACGGTTGAACCGATACTTTGAAGGGTTGTGTATGTTTCTTCTAGGTCTGGAATGATCGATTATTTGGGACGCATTTATAGATCCACGCTTTGACTATGATTTGGTTGTTTCCACGCTGACGACTGGAATATGTTGGTTCAGAGAAAATTTCCAGAAACGAATCGGTTTTAAGATCTATCGCTCATGTCTCTAGTTTTTCTCTCTTTAGAAGCGAAGCTTGATATGCGTATGCATCTTTTCTCGATTTTGGAGAGTTTACATCGGTTTGCAAGATCTGGATGAACAATTATGGAACAATATATCGAGACAGAAAAAATCGCTAAGACTTAGGTCGCTAGACTATCAGCCTAGGTTTTACATACCCTAAAGTTCTATGGCAGCCTCAAAGTAATTTCCTACTTAAAATTCCAAGTCTGATTTCAAAAATTTCAATTCGAAAATACCTTTGTTCTCTCAAGGTGCAGTTTTGTCTCTTCTCGCTTTGCTTTCTCATTTCCCTTCCTCTCTCGTATGTTCGCCATTCGATATTGGTGTTTATCCTTTGAAACTTGACATTTATCTTCCGAATTTGACTGTTATCTTCTCCTTCCATGCAACGTCAATTTTTATAAAAAGGTTCAACGTAATCGTATACTTGAGGACGCTAAAGTGTTAAGTTAACTATTGCCGTTTTATACGATCAGTTTGAATTCATGCGAGGAAAATAGTCTTTGAGGTTTTTTTTATATCATAAAGTCTCAATGGTAACTTCAATCGAGGAGAAACAAGAGACGTTTCGATCGAGATTCGAAAGTGAATGCAAAGATGGAGGTAGGGCGAGCAGGAACAAGCCAAGGAGTTTAAGATGAGTTTTACTTGTTTTCGTCGTAAAATCTCAACGGAAACTCCGATTGTGACGAAACGAAAAGCGTTTCTATGAAGATTCAAAGGAGAACGCAAAGGAGGACCCCTTTGAGGCCTGACCGGTCGCTATAGCGAGTGAGGATGTCATCTCGGCCGCTGTAGCGAGTGGAAGGGAGCCAAGACGAGTCCAACTTGTTTTCGTCGTAAGATATCAACGGAAACTCCGATTGAGACGGAACGAAAAGCGTTTCGATGAGTATTCAAAGGAGAACGCAAAGGAGGACCCCTTTGGGGCCTGACGGGTCACTATAGCGAGTGAGGATGTCATCTCGGTCGCTATAGCGAGTGAAAGGGAGCCAAGACGAGTCCCACTTGTTTTCGTCGTAAAATCTAAACAGAAACTCTGATTGAGACGAAACGAAAAGCGCTTCGATGAGGATTCAAAATAGAACCCAAAGGCGACATTTCTGAGGTTTTACCGGTCGCTACGTGAGCGAGTGAAGGTTCGACAGGTCGCTACGTAGCGAAAGTGGACGCAAGCCAAGAAGAGTCCTACTTGTTTTCGCCGTGAAAATCTCAACTGAAACTGATTGAGACGAAACGAAATGCGCATGATGATGAGGATTCAAAAGAGAACTCAAAGGAGGATTTTTGAGGCCTTACCAGTCTCTACATAGCTATTGAAGGTCTGACAGGTTGCTACATAGAGTGGAAGCAAGTTAAGAAGAGTCCTACTTGTTTTCGCCGTGAAAATCTCAACGGAAACTCCGATTGAGATGAAACAAAAGCGCTTCGATGAGGATTCAAAAGAGAACCCAAAGGAGGACCTTTCTGAGGACTTATAGGTCGATACGAAGCGACCGGAAAGTGCAGGTTCGGTCGCACGTAGCCATCGAAAGTCGTAGGCGTTTCTCGGTCGCTACGTAGCTTAATCGAAAGCGTACCGGTCGCCACGAAGCGCATCGGTATACCGGTCGCCACGCATTTAATCGAAAGAAAGGCGGTTTGCCGCTAATGAAGCGACCGAAAGAGTAGCGCGTTCGGCCGCTATGTAGCGCACCGAAGTCGTAAAGGCAGCAGGCGCGGTTCGGTCGCTACATAGCTTAACGAGTCAGGTATGACTCAGTCGCTATGTAGCGACCGAAGTTAGTGCGTGCCGGTCGCTACGTAGTGACCGAAGAGTGTGCGTGCTCTTTCGCTACATAGCAAACGAAAGCCGTAGGCGTACTCGGCCGCTAATGAATTAATCGAAGTCAGTAGCGCGTTCTCGGTCGCTACGTAGTGACCGAAATATGGCCGCCACGTAGTTTATCGAAAGAAGTCCGCTCGCTGCTGTACGCAGCGACCGAGCTGTGTAATCGCTTTGTTGTGTTTTTCCGCGATTGGGTTTTTCGTGAGATTTTGTTCGGTAATGAGCCAAACTGGGGTTTGATAAGATTTATCGCTTCCTTTATGTTTTGAAAGAAAAATCGCGAGCTCGTTTCATTGCATCTCCTGCGCTAAAAGTCGCAGCAAGGTTTTCGATTTTCAAGAAGTGTGGTGTTTATGAGTCGTTAACCATAGGAGCAGTCAGTGCTGCGAAGTTTGTCTTTCATATATCCAGACATCTTTTCGATCAAGCGCTTTGTGGCCATGAGTAAGAGTAATCCGTAACCCTCCTTTTAGTGCCAAACTGTGGGAACCAAAATTTGCACTGCCGATTTTTAAATGGGAAACTAGGAAACCCTAATTTCCCATAGGTCCCGGATTTCGCGAGAGCCAACGACAAGTGACCAAATATATGCGAAATCATGAAAAGATAACAAACGAAGCTTAGAGAAAACAGTAGATCTTATTTCGAGTCCGTAAGAGCCGCGATCATTACAAGATATCATGAAAGCTTTGGCCGCAAAGGCTGTCAGCAGTTACTTAGTTCTAGCGGCCTAATAGCTCAAACCTAGTTGAGTCCCAGTCGATAAGAAAAGACTAAATAGATACAAAAAGGTTTTGATTGATTTCGAACTGAACCTTGTTAAAGGCCGCTTCACGCACTTCGAGGATCAAGTTTAACGAAGTTCAATTGATAGAGCTGGACAAGAGATCGAACTGCCTGGGCGAAGTTCGCCTAGTAATTGAGTGCCAGTCATAGAAACCGAACTTGTCGAGAATAAAGCCTAAAGTTTCTAAGGCAGAGAATTCGAAGTCTAAAAGTTCCCCTTCATGCCTCGCCTAGACTCCTTATGTACTCGCCCAAGGTCGGTTTACGCTTTTACTCTTCTGCCCTTAAGCCGCCATAGCATAAAATGGAAATATTCCATTTTTCCGATCTTCGTAATTATCTTCAAAATTTTGTATTTATCCGCTGAAACTTGACATTTATCTTCCTTGCGAACTAAGCGAAACCATCCTAGGGTTTACGGGCTTTTGGTTAAGAAATCGTAAGATGGGTCTCGAATCGTGGTCTTAGGTCCCTTTGGGCCGTATTCAATCGTAGTAGATCGGACGCCAGTCGCTAGTAGCGACCGAAGCTTGGCTCGAGCTCGGTCGCCACGAGTGACTAAAGACGGACGCTGGTGCTACTTAGCGACTGAGCTGTGTGCATGCTTGGTCACCGCAGACGATCGAAGCTTGGCTTGTGTGCGTCCGATTGCCATACTCGAGCTTGTCCGCGGGTCGATTTGGATACATGTATGTTGCCTTCGACAATCGTGATTTAGTGGTTCGATTGAGATTTGAGCAAGATTTTACCAAGAAGGCTCTTCAGAAAGATATCTTTGAGGATTACTTTTCGTGAAAAATGTTCATGCTGATTTTACGGACTTTCAGACATTGATTTCGTAGACCGATTTTGACCCCAACACGGTTTGATTAAGTAGATTGATTGTTAGAGTAGTTAAATGCTTGCTCGCTTAATTAATGCTTGTTGTTCGAGGTTAGTCAGCTCTTGGTAAGGGAGTGACTAACTGATTGATTTATTTGTTCTTGTATTGTTGTTTATCGGTTAGTAAGATTAGAGGTCTTGCCATATAGGCTGGATAACTAGTACTAGTCGCTAGTTGTGTAGAGTCGAAAGGTCTAGTTAGGATCTGGAACTTTGGCTTTAGGTTAGGTTCTAGATTGAGTTGTTGTTGTGAGTGTGCCGACAGTATGTGCGAACCCGCCATGCTAGGTTTTTAGGTGATTAGTGCTCTCGCCCCTCGCATCTACCGGTTCAAGGAAACCCCTTATTCTGGATCAGGAAGATTCAGACTAACGCCGTCATGTCCTATGGCTGAGTATTACAAGACGGTGTAATGTGGCAGTGACCAAGGACTGTGGGCTGCTGCGCGGTGACCCGAAGGACTGTGGGCCGTCAGTTGAAACTTCCTTCTTCTTGTGTGGGGAGATAGATATTGCCGATAGAGAGGAGGAATGGGTCACCAGGCCCAGGTTAGAGTGTTGTGTTTGTGTGTTGTAGAGGGTTATGGAACTCTCGTTAATGTAGCAATCGATATACCGTGAAACGAAAGTTAGATCGAGTCGAAGCTACTCATAATTATTATTGTGTTTGTGGTTGATTGATTTGCTTGCAGGTTCTGACATTAAGTCCTAAGTCTGGTTTAGGTACCGGATTAGGCTTGGTGTGTCTTTGGTAGTGTAGGCCTGACGCTGGCTTGTATGTGTTTGAATGATTGCTGTATCATTGGTTGGCCGATCATGTTCTTTTGATTGTTGGTCGATCGGGTTAATGATAATTTGTATAGTCGAACTGTCTAACACTACAGTACCGAACCCGCCGCATATATGGTTAACTAGGGATTGGTTGTTGACTTATTTTAATGCAGGTTCCCGCTACTTGAAGCTGATCATGGCAGGAAGCCAAGTCTAACTTAGTAACCGCTGCTTAGCCTTGCTTTTATTGCATGCTGGCTAGATTGATTGTTATTTTGGGTTGTCTCAGATTCGAGTCCAGGTTGCAGGCAGAGGTCGCCAGCTCAATCGAGTAATACTAGATTACTCATCCAACTCTGTTGTTCTTTTTGCAGGTCGCTTTAGGTAAGGATGATCAGATAGCTTTGAGCTGGACGCTAGGGACCGGCCTGTAGTTTTCATGCCTTTGTAAACGGTATTGTGAATTGTGTTATGTTGACTGATTTGGCATTAGTCGGACCTATTATTAAATGTAATATTTCCTAGTTTGTTGTGGGATTTCTCCTTGCTACTTTTCCTTTGAAGACCAAACATCATAACCTGAAAATCTCAACACAAAAGTTAGGAAATAAAATCTCACACTCTCAAGTGTTTAATCTCATCCACTCAAGTGTTTCTCTCAGATTTAAGTAATCACACACAAGTTTTACTCAATGTTCTAAGAGAACAAATCAAAGAATCCCAATGGGCAAATCCAAGCAAGCACAAAAGGAATTTCTTAAGAGAGAAAGATAAGAGATCTTTTTTGATTTGGAATCCGCTTAACCAACCTCAAAGGCTGGATTTCTCCTCAGCCAGTGGCTTTCCTCCACCACCCATCCCCAAATGAAAAACTTTTCAATTTCTTTTTTTTGATAGATCTTTTTTTTTTTTTTTGATAGATTGAGGATGGTAATGAGGGGTCCGGATTCAACATAGATAGATGAAGAGTGTTTATGAAGAAATGGAAGAGGAGAACGATGAAAGATTTAGAAGATACCAAATGAGTGGCTCTGATACAACTTGAAGGACCCTAAGATCGCCTCACTAATGGATCAGATTTGGATATGAACTCCAGATGGAGAACTGGATGGATTGAAGGGTCGCCAAGGTTGTAGAATGGCCTTCGATATTCCCAACTTCGTGATGGTGCTGATATGACTCACAAGTCCACCTAAATGAAGAATCTCGAACCGCTGCTTTATATGACTCACAAGACCAACAATTTGGAGAGGTGTTTGATTGGATATGACTCACCAAGAAACTAAGAACAAGTTCTAAACTAAGAACAAAGAGTTTAACTCAAACTTTAGACAAAATCGATTTCTGATTTATTAAAATGAAAGAGTTTCATACTTATAGAGTTTTGTAGATCTAGGAATTAAAGAAAAGTAGATTCAGATCTCAGATCTAGTCTTTAATAATGAAAATAAAGAGATAAGACTAGACAAGTTGACTATTCGGCTTCTGTCCAGATTCGTTGTATCCCGAAGCATGAACCGGTAAGGAGAAGGACGGATGTGGACTGTCCGCATTTAACCACCATGTCCGCTTCATGAACCAGACCGGGCCAATTATGCCATATGTCTTCGTGAAAGGTGAAGGATCCTTGCCTTAGTGAGATTTCCAAAGAAAAGTCCATGACCGGATCAACAAGGTAGAGAGATCCTCAGCACGGCCGCCGGGTACATGCGTGTAATGCCAATCGAGCCAAAGAGAGAAGTCTCGATCATTTTGTGAAACCTCATGATCCAAGTCAAGTCTGGCATGATCCAAGTCAAGTCTGGCATGATCTTTGTCAAGTCTGGCATGATCCAAGTCAAGTCTGGTACGGTGAAAACATGAACCTCGGTTGAAATGTTCAGAACGCCCGAAATCCATGCTGAGCTGGTTCCATAATGATCCGCACTCGCCGCACATCATGTTTATTACGGTTTTTCGATAAAACAAACTTCCGCAGTTTTATCTTAAAGTTTGACGATGACTTCGAGGGATAAGAAACAAAGAATGGTTTAGAAATGGCCTACGGAGAGAGCATTAAATAGTAGACAGAATGCATCACGCTTATTACGGTTTTTGATAAAACAAACTTCCGCGGTTTTTATCATAAAGTTCGACGATGACTTCGAGGGATAAGAAACAAAGAATGGTTTAGCAATGGCCTACGGAGATAACATTAAATAGTAGACGAATGCATGGATTCGGTCGTGACGATGTTTTGGGAAAGTTCGGGCTACGTGAATGATCGAAGCCGTAGCGCGTTCGGCCACTATGTAGCTGCATCGAGTTAGAGCAAAGGCTCGGTCCCTATGTAGCGACCGAAGCTTGGCTAGTGATGGTCCCATGGCCATACTTGAGCTTTCTGTGGCCAATTTGGATATGTGTCCGCTGCCTTTGGACAATTGGTATTTAGTGGATCGATGGAGATAGAACAAGATTTTACCGCAAGGCTCTTCCTAAAGATTTCTTTGCGAAGATTACGCTTCGTAAAAGCCGCTCATGCTGATATTTACGACTTTATGACATTGATTCCGCGTAGGACCGATTTTGACCCCAACAGTTAGTTTCTCCCCTAGCTTAGGAACCATGAGCTTATAGCTGAGATTCTAGCGAGTGGCTTGGCAAGTTAGACAAGTTAGGTGAGTTAGGCAGAATTAATGGGTGAAAAGGTCCTGGTAAGTGGTCTTCTCGCCTTCTAAAAGTGGAACGCCGATAAGATTGGGCTGCGCTTTATGACGGCTGCCTACGCACTTTGTTGAAGGGATCAAGCCTTTTGTAGTTCATCTTGGAGTTAAGGTTCTTATGACTATTCCAGCTAGACCTTTACGGTCTAGTTTATATGTAGAGGTTATCAGGCTGTTGCTGCCGATGACATTTTATATTGGTGTAGAGGGAAGACTACGAGTTGTCATCTCGTGAATCAAACTTTATGTGAACTGCTATATCCGTGATCTGTTTCGAGAGTTTTCCGTGTGAAAACTTC
>JAAMPC010000443.1:0-27479 GCA_016771965.1 Brassica carinata | reverse complement strand
ACCAGAGAATAAGTGAAGGAGTTGGCTCAATTCTCCTTAGAATTTCGTGGGTTACATGTGGGGGCTTTATAGCCAAGTTACAAGACATTGCAAGCACAATAAACTACTAATAAAACAGGAAAACTTAAATAACTAATTTTGTAGGAAAGAGAGATCAGAGCAGGTTCAGAACTGGTTGGGGCAGACTGGTATGGCAGGTCCAGCATGAGAGAAAGTGACTGGAGGAAGATGGCACATTCAGCTTGGTGTGATAGTGACAGGTCAGTTGCTTCTCCAAAGCACACATGTGACTACTTTTCCAATTCAAACCAGCACCTTCCATTTGATTTCAAACCAAGTATCCTTAGGTTTCTGGAGGTTTAGCCACGTCCAAGAGTTTTCAAACACCTTCCTTGCCTTGCAAGTCAGGTTAGGTCAAAGTGGTGTATGGACTTTCATCTTTCCTTGCAAGTCAAGTATGCTTGATCCAGATTGTATTCTTCAACCAGCTTTGCTTCTTCTTCTCTTTCTTTCATTATTCTAACAGAAATTTGAGCTCTCCCAAGTCCTGATGTCAAATGTTGCCTTAAGGAAAGCTTTGGTTGAGTTGATTCCCTCTTTATCACTGCCTGTGATGATGATTTATTATTATTATTATTATTATTTTTAGTTCCTCTGTTATGTTATTAACATTGTTAGTAATTTTGTATGCAGAGGTTTTGAAGGAGTTTGCGACGAAGAAGTGTGTAAAGCTTGGCAAGCTATTGAAAGAAGGAGGAGGACTTGAGCTAAAGAAGAAGACGAAGAAACACAGAAAGAAGACAGATCAGGATCATAATGGTCGGGTCAACCCAAATTCGGTTTTGGATCCGAAAGAAGATGTATCTAATGATGATACGGTAAGTTCGCATTTCCATATGCTCTGACTTTTAACATTTAAGAATTTACAATGACCGGCTTGGTTGTTGTAAAATAATACTCTATAGGTCATGTAGAATATTTTAAATATGTTTTTAAAAATAGTTTTGCAATTCTATTACGGGCCACATGACCCTATGCAAATGCACATCTTTCACGTGCCTTAAATTTTGGTCTAAGACATGCTAAACTGTGTTTCACTGTATGGATGTTTGATTTATAATCACAACGGGTTTTACATAGGTCGCCGGAGATGACAGTGGAAATGGGTTTATGAGACGGAGCTACGGCGGAGGAAGATGTGGCGGTGGGTGGAGACCAGCTTTACACAGCATTCCGGAACTTGGATCCTCGTGAGAGAAGTCTTCAAAAGCGTCGATATTCTTAAAGCACATCCGACAACATTGAAAGTTTATGTAAAGCGATGTTATTATCATAAATGCTTTAAATGAAGATCCAGTCTCAAATTATATTTTCAAGAACTTTAATTGCTCTAACGTTTTAATTATTTGAGCATTTTAAGGTATTCTCAAACGAGATTTAGAACATTTAGGCCAATACTGCAACAATATTTTACAGATTCAGAATTGCACAACAAATCATTTACTAATTTGTTTCCCTGTTTATACACACGAATTAACTTGCAAAAGATAAATTGCCATCAATTGAACAAAATATTAAACCGACAGCTCGTTGTACTCTTGGATATATAGTTTGACATAATATCATAAAGTTTCGATACATCCAATGATAACCTTCCATACTACGATTTTACGTAATATAACATCATGTTTGGTGTTAACCACCGTTCAACTAAACAAACGGTTGGCGTTTAAAGCGGTTTTTAACAAGCTGTAAAGCCTATAATTATTTATGAATGACCAGAATGAATGAGCGTTACCCTAACGTTTATAAAAATTATTATTTGCAAAGAATAATAATTCCTTTTCATTTCCTCTCGTTCCTGTTTTTGTAGAGAATTAAAGGATATAATTATTCTTTGTTAAATTTGAGAAGAAACAACAATTCCTTTTCATTCCTGCTATTTTTTTTTCGTATATTCATTTTTTGTTTGTTTCTTTTGTTTTCCGAATGCTCACCAGTCAGACCCATTGAGTTACTACTCGCATGTTTTATTTTATTCATCTATAACTATAGGAAAAAAAAAACAAATGTAAACGTAGTCTCTTTAAAATATGCAAGGCAGCTCATTTGGTCGGCCTCTTTTGTCAATCATAGTCATGAAGTCAATGAGCCAATGACTGATGCGTAAATTACATTAGGTTCAGTAGTTAACTAGACGTAACGTAATTAACGGCTCAAATCATTTTCAGTTACATTATTATTATATCAACCTTAGTATATAGCAGTATCCCTGTTCTAAAAATCAGCGGTAGGCTTCGCCCCGATTTATGCTAAATCGGTTAAAAAAATCGAATATCCAATTTTTTTCACAGACGCTTAAATGACCGCTTAAATAACCTAGGCGTCACTAATATATATATATATATATAAAATATTTTTTATTTATTTATTTGATCTAAAATTTTATAAATATCATTTATATTCATAATTTTGTTGAAAATTACACTATATTAGGTTTATATATTCTATTTGTGTGTTTTATGCAATCTTAAACATGAAAATGTATTAATGTTATACATAATTAAAGATTAACATGTTTTATAACATAATAAACAATCTAAAAATTTCGCCCCGCATAATTTTCAATTTTTTAAAGTTAGTCCAACCCATCGTGTGACTAGCCAGCTGCTTCGAACATGTACCAGTACTAATTTGTTGATTAACGAAGCAACCTTACTCCAAAGCATCACACGCATTGGACGCAAGTCGTACCAAATCAAACCAAAGTTTCACTTTGAAGGAATGGGCTCAAGATGGGCTTATAAAGGCCCATTTACTAATTACAATAAATACGATCAGGCTTTATGGCTGATTCAAATCCGCGCCTTTACTAAACCTTATTTTCATCGTCCTTCGTTCGTTCCTCTTGAAATCGATGGGTGGTTATCGTCTTCTCCGAAGCTCCGGCGTCGTCATCGGAATCATCTTGCTACATCTCTTTGATTTCTCCTCTCTTGTCTCATCTGATGAACTTCTGTTCGGTAAATTTTTTCTTGATAATGCGATTTGGTCTGTGGAATCGCAGGTTGAAATTGTAGAAATCTAGGGTTTGATGGTTTCTGTGGAAACTGCACAAATCTTGGGTGTACATACAATCGAATGTTTGTAATATGTGTGGGTTGATTTCGCTATAAACTTTGTGTTGACAGTTGTGGGAGAGACTAGGGCGGTTCAAGTGAATCCTAGTTTAGAGGTGAAGGGCTCTCCTGGATTGAAGCCGGAGAGAACCTCTCTATGTGAGAGGATACATATCAATGGACTTCGAAGGTTTAAACACATGGACAAGTACGCACATTCGTTGAAGTTGATACTTAACGCATCAACCGCTGGGAAAGCAAGTAACTTTGATGTTTGCTTCCACAGGTCTGTTTTTTTACTTCTGGGTATTGTTAATCACCAGTTTCTGTAAGTTCCTTAGTTGAGATGATAACAATGTATGATTCACTGATTTGTAGGAATTTGTCGCGTGCAATTGGGATGTGCCCTCCAAGTCGGTGGGAGAAAGTCTCTAAGGGTTCATGGGTTCAGACAATGTCGCCCTTTGACCACAAAGTGATTGACGTAAGATCTATTAGCTCAGCAAAGGTCACTCTGGAACTGTCTGCTGTAGAAGGTATACATCTTTCTCTCTTCTTTTGGTTTAGCAATTGTTTCTACTTTCTTATTTATCAACTATGTTTTCGGCTTTGCAGAGTTTTCCATGTATCGCATAGTGTTCTTGATACTTGGTGCGGTTTTGTTGGCTTCGGCTTCGGTGCTTAGCCAATCGTTAGCGTTTTACTACAGCAGTGCCATGGCTGTTGGTATTATGCTTGTTGTGCTGCTTGTCCTCTTTCAGGTAGCCTTATCTTGCTGTGTTCACTTATTATATATTAAAGAGAGGTATTCACTTCCGAACTCAGCTTTTGTAATCTGATCTGTACACAGGGAATGAAGCTATTACCAACTGGTCGGAGCTCGTTTGCATTGTTTATATACTCAACCCTGGTGGGTGGTGATTTCTAAATGATTTACCTTTTCATTGTGCTTCCCATTTTCTCCAACCTCATTGTTGTACCTAACACCTTATTCTTTCGGCCAGCTTGGTTTAGGTGGTTTCCTTCTACGCTACATTCCTGGTTTATTTCAAAGCCTGCTAACTGAGATGGGAATCGATGAAGATATGTACACCCCTGTATGTAAGTTTTGATAGTGTCAATATGTGCTGGTTAAGAATATCCCTTTTCAAACTTGTACTGATGATTTTTGTTTGTTCCCGTGTGATGGTTTTTGCAGGTAGCGATATTTGCCGGGTGTTTCTATCTTTAGCTGGAGCTTTTGGATTTTGGACTGTGAGGAAACTGCACAAATCTTGGGTGTACATACAATCGAATGTTTGTAATATGTGTGGGTTGATTTCGCTATAAACTTTGTGTTGACAGTTGTGGAGAGACTAGGGCGGTTCAAGTGAATCCTAGTTTAGAGGTGAAGGGCTCTCCTGGATTGAAGCCGGAGAGAACCTCTCTATGTGAGAGGATACATATCAATGGACTTCGAAGGTTTAAACACATGGACAAGTACGCACATTCGTTGAAGTTGATACTTAACGCATCAACCGCTGGGAAAGCAAGTAACTTTGATGTTTGTTTCCACAGGTTGAGTTGCTTATATTCTGCTTCTGTTCTTGAATTTTCATTTTTTTAAGTTAGGTCCAACCGATCGTAATTTCAAGGCCGAACATGTACCAGTACTAATTTGTTGATTAACGAAGCAACCTTACTCCAAAGCATCACACGCATTGGACGCAAGTCGTACCAAATCAAACCAAAGTTTCACTTTGAAGGAATGGGCTCAAGATGGGCTTATAAAGGCCCATTTACTAATTACAATAAATACGATCAGGCTTTATGGCTGATTCAAATCCGCGCCTTTACTAAACCTTATTTTCATCGTCCTTCGTTCGTTCCTCTTGAAATCGATGGGTGGTTATCGTCTTCTCCGAAGCTCCGGCGTCGTCATCGGAATCATCTTGCTACATCTCTTTGATTTCTCCTCTCTTGTCTCATCTGATGAACTTCTGTTCGGTAAATTCTTTTCTCTTGATAATGCGATTTGGTCTGTGGAATCGCAGGTTGAAATTGTAGAAATCTAGGGTTTGATGGTTTCTGTGGAAACTGCACAAATCTTGGGTGTACATACAATCGAATGTTTGTAATATGTGTGGGTTGATTTCGCTATAAACTTTGTGTTGACAGTTGTGGGAGAGACTAGGGCGGTTCAAGTGAATCCTAGTTTAGAGGTGAAGGGCTCTCCTGGATTGAAGCCGGAGAGAACCTCTCTATGTGAGAGGATACATATCAATGGACTTCGAAGGTTTAAACACATGGACAAGTACGCACATTCGTTGAAGTTGATACTTAACGCATCAACCGCTGGGAAAGCAAGTAACTTTGATGTTTGCTTCCACAGGTCTGTTTTTTTACTTCTGGGTATTGTTAATCACCAGTTTCTGTAAGTTCCTTAGTTGAGATGATAACAATGTATGATTCACTGATTTGTAGGAATTTGTCGCGTGCAATTGGGATGTGCCCTCCAAGTCGGTGGGAGAAAGTCTCTAAGGGTTCATGGGTTCAGACGATGTCGCCCTTCGACCACAAAGTCCTTGATGTAAGATCTATTAGCTCAGCAAAGGTCAATCTGGAACTGTCTGCTGTTGAAGGTGATTTTATACTCTTCCTCTGGTTTAGCAATTGTTTCTACTTTCTAATTTATCAACTATGTTTTCGGCTTTGCAGAGTTTTCCATGTATCGGATAGTGTTCTTAATACTTGGTGCCGTTTTGCTGGCTTCGGCTTCGATGCTGAGCCAATCGTTAGCATTTTACTACAGCAGTGCCATGGCTGTTGGTATTATGCTTGTCGTGCTGCTTGTCCTCTTTCAGGTAGCCTTATCTTGCTGTGTTCACTTATTATATATTAAAGAGAGGTATTCACTTCCGAACTCAGCTTTTGTAATCTGATCTGTACACAGGGAATGAAGCTATTACCAACTGGTCGGAGCTCGTTTGCATTGTTTATATACTCAACCCTGGTGGGTGGTGATTTCTAAATGATTTACCTTTTCATTGTGCTTCCCATTTTCTCCAACCTCATTGTTGTACCTAACACCTTATTCTTTCGGCCAGCTTGGTTTAGGTGGTTTCCTTCTACGCTACATTCCTGGTTTATTTCAAAGCCTGCTAACTGAGATGGGAATCGATGAAGATATGTACACCCCTGTATGTAAGTTTTGATAGTGTCAATATGTGCTGGTTAAGAATATCCCTTTTCAAACTTGTACTGATGATTTTTTGTTTGTTCCCGTGTGATGGTTTTGCAGGTAGCGATATTTGCCGGGGTGTTTCTATCTTTAGCTGGAGCTTTTGGATTTTGGACTGTGAGGAAACTGGTTCTAACCGAAGATGGCTCCATTGACATGAGCACATCACTCTTTGTTTCTTGGTCTATCCGGATCATTGCTGCTGTTTTGATTCTTCAGGTTATTTTACAGTGTCCATCATAACTATACATTTTCTTTTTAACCAAACCGAAAATCATCCTTAAACAATATGATCTCTTGCTTACAGAGCTCTGTTGATCCTTTGCTTGCTGGAGGAGCGCTGATATCTGTAATTCTGATATCAGCGAGTTTAAAGAAGATCAGCAGATTGAAGTTCCTACTACGCTTATATGAGTGAGTCGTGACCAATCTATTTTAACCGTTTTCTTTGACAAACTAGACTCTCTTTTGTTAGTGTTAGCTTCCGTATCTCTGAAAGTTCACACAGTATTGAATTCTCAAGTTGTTTTCTTTTGGCGCAGGATTCCATTGAATTTACTGATAGGAATCTGGGAGGCAATTCGTTATGCTGAAGTACCAACCATCCCTGGATATCTCCATGACTTCGTGCAAAAGAGTCCTGATGCTTCTGAATTTCACAACCGTGTTACTTTTGCTTCTCCATCAGGAGGTTGATTTCTGATCTCTCTTAAATAACATTATCTCAAACGTAAAATGAAACCAATAAATAAGCTTTTTGTTTAACGTTTCTTTTTCAGGCATCAGTGGGATGCGACAATCTCCACCGTCTGAATCAGATACTTTCCCTTCCTCTTTCCATAAAACTCCTGAAAGGAGCAAACTATCAAAAGAAGAGTGGAAGAAGCTCACAGAGGAAAGCACGACAAAGGCGGTTAGAGAATTGGTTTCTTCACCTGGTTTTAGCAGTTGGGCAGCAGCAAATGCGGATAGGATCAATGTGACTCCAAGAAAAGAGTCCGGTAGCACAAACCGGCCACGGAAATGGCTGCGTTGGTCCTGAACCAAGCCGGTTTAAAGTTTTCAAACCGTTTAGAAACAGAGAGAGAACTCTTGTAGAGAGAGCTCTTCTTGTAGGCAAAAGTTGCTTTCTTCTTTTATGACTTTTGTTAGTGTTTTAGCTTTGGTGTGGAAGATGTTGTCACGATTTGTTGTAACGATGCTAATGGGTTCTTTATTTAGGCTGTGTATCATTTTTGTGTGTAGACAATGCAACGAGCATTGTTTCTTTTAATGGGTTCTTCTACTTTTTACGATGGATGGTGAATCATATATTATGGATATTAATATTATATAATAAGATTATTGATGTCATGGGAATGTGGACTAGCATGTGGGTGGATAAAAGTTTTATCTTTTTCGAATTATAATATCTCATCAACTATTTTTATTCAAACGAGGATATTCTATTAAATTTGCCTTTCTCCTTATGTTAGGAAAAGAGATGATGATTTAAGTTGAAAAATGATCAACCCAAAAATAAGTGATGTTTAATTATTTTAATAGTAGAAGTAAATATTTTTATGTAGCTTTGTACATAGTTTGCTTTTTGAAAAGCATATGATGAATACTGCTGTTTAGTGTTAAAATTAAACAGAATATGAAAGAAATATTTAACGGACCTAAACTTTATGATGCAAGAAACACGTTTTTAGAATATTTTCTCTAGTTTTCTTCTTTTTTGTATCACACTAATCAATTAGAAAAAAGGAAGAACAAAATAAAAAAAATTATTTCTCACCGTCTTAACTTCGCTATAAAGGAAAGAAACAGAGATTGCTTAAAGAGAGAAGAGAAGAGAAAGAACTCAAAACAGTAAAAAGAACTCAAAAAGCTAGAAGAACTAAAAGATGTATAATCAAGAACAACATCCTGTCGGTGCTCCTCCTCCCCAAGGTAATATTCTGTTTTTAGTTTCTTTGATCTTTGATATTCTGTTTTAGCTTCTTCTCTGCTGGTTTTAATGTGCTTTTGAAATTCCTGTTTAAAGGGTATCCTCCTAAGGACGGTTATCCTCCGGCTGGCTATCCTCCCGCCGGTTATCCACAGCCAGGATATGCTCAGGGATACCCTGCTCAAGGTTATCCTCCACCGCAGTACTCTCAAGCTCCCCAGCAAAAGCAACAAGCTGGTATGCTCGAAGGATGGTATGTTCTTGATCCCATCTTGTTTATTACTACTGTTATTATTATTTTAGTTCTCGATCCAGTAGTGTTAATATGTTGTGCTCTGTTTTATTACATATGAAATCACAGTCTGGCTGCGCTCTGCTGTTGCTGTCTCCTGGATGCTTGTTTCTGATCGGAGAATTTATTCAGTTCAACGATTTCTTTTTCTATTACATGCAATGAAAAGACGAGACTTGTGTTCCGTTGTTTATCTGCTTTCGTTTCGAATTTGTCTTTTGAACGTTTGTATCTTATGGATTATTGACTCGACTATGACCATATCTCGCTTTCACTTGCATGACATCGAAACCATTGAGAAGTAGATCAGCATATTTGACCATAAAGATTGATGAAATACCAAAGAACTGTTTGTCATCATCATCATATTATTGTTATAAGGAATTTAAAAAAAAAGAAGAGAGAATCCAACCATGGATAATAGTTTAGAAAAAAAGCTCACAGATGGTAAATAGCGAATAAAACATGAGAGCCTTTCTTTATATCAATCAAGTGGGGCTTCTCCTTTGTTCGAGAAATGGAAGAAGAAGAAGATCAGTTCTCTAGTTGAGGTTTGCCTTTCCACTTGAAGTTGTCAGAGTAAGACTTGGCCTGCAGTTATGGTATCATGAGATTAGGTGAAAAACTTCAAACAGAATGAATCAGAGAGACAAAGAGAGGATCCTTATCTAAATTATAACTCTATATTGTTTAGACATGTTATTTCTGCATTCGCTTGATAAGCCGTATGATGATGATTTAACAAACAAATCACTGTCCGATTCTATGTCCAAGGCAGAACGCCAGAACAGACGAAGCAACACAAGGCCTTAATATCACTAATCTTAGAGATAAGAAAATCCAATCTTTTAACATCCCAAGACTTGAACAGATAGGGAGGGTGTTAGATTGAAGAGATTAAGTGGGATTAGATAGATACTAACCTTCAATAAGGGTGTTTTGGGCTCCTTGACCTGCCATGAGTCAAATCAAAGATGTGCATTTTTAAGTATATAATGAGAACGGAATCATTACACAGTTTTAATATAAATGTGAATGAATGTATTGTAACAAGAGAGGTTATAAAAAACAAAGAATGGAAAGAAACATTACCACATAGTCCCAGCCATGACGATCAGCAAAGGACTTGGCAGCTAGCTCAGAATCAAAACCAAGAGCGGAGTCACCAACATTGGCATAAGGGTCACCCGTAGAAGTCCACCCCATCAATGGATTCTCCCACCTACACAAAACACATAGTGACACCAGAAGCTATTAAAAGTGATTGGACAACACTAATCATAAGACTCATATCGAAGAGGTGAATCCACAAATGAGCCAAATACCACTATACACTAAGAGGATTACAAAACAAAAACAAAGAGAGATTGGAAAGAAGAAAGGTGGATGGATGGATACTTGAGGGTGGAGACGAAGTTGATCTTCCATTTCCCAAGTTTCCCAGATCCTTGCTGGGTCGCTGTTCTAGCAGGCGAGTATATTATCACCTGCAAATATAATCGATTCATACCAAGTCAAAAGACTCCATCATCTACCTCAACCCTGATTAATCGGAATACCTTTCGTGCGAGATGCTCCTCTGGTATTCCGGAGACCTTGCCGATCTCGCCACGCTTGCAATCCGACTCCACCACCGCGTCTGTTGAGAAAGGCCGACCCACGCGTCGGAGATTCGCCGCGATACGAGCAGTCGCTTGAGTAGCACGAAGCGCCATCGTCACCTACAAATGTTGAGATCTCGAAACAAATCTCTCCTGTTTCTCGTAGAGAGGCCAGAACAAGGGGAATCGTTAAAATCAGGGTTATTTTTATTTTTAATTTCAGCCCTTACAAGTTTTCTATATTACTCTAATTTTCATCAAGTTATTAATTACACAAGTTTAACCCCACCCCACCTATTATTCTGCAATTCTCTGTGCAAAAATGTCCTAATATATTTTTTCACAAAAAAGTATAAAATATAGCTATATGCTGTAAAATAATAGTATTTGTTTGAAATAGGTTTATATAATATTGGGTTATCTTGTAATATGATATAACTCAGAGGCAAATCGATGAATATTGAGAAATAGAGGGCTACTTTTAAAAAAGGGTGTTGATGTGTAATTTGGATACAAAGGAAAGCTCCAGTTTTTGTTTTTTTTTTCCCTTCATTATCTATGGATGTTGTTGTTCCTTGTGGTTAGTCTCTGGTCTTTGTCTTCTTCGTTTCGTTCGTTTCACCGAAATTCTTAAGAAGATTCACATTTGATCCATGAAACATGTACATGAAGAATTAGCTTTCATCATCAAGTGTCTCCTTAAAAAACTCTCTCTTTTGGTTCTTGTTTGATGTAGGAAGGATGCTTCTTCTTCTCCTCAATTATGTTCTCTGTGTTTCCGTTTTCTACGATCGTTGCATTTGGTTTTGATAGATGATCTACCTTTCTATTGGGTGATTTCGCTTATGATGTATGAGATTGTTAGCGTAATTCATGTTAGATTTTCGACGTTGTCTTTGTTGTTTTGGGACAAAACATGGGACTTGATCCTGTTTTGGTCTACTACTCTCGTTGATTTGATTTGTTGAACTGAGAGCATTGGGCTTTATCTAATATTCTCTGTCACTTTTTTTATTTATATCTGAATGTTTTTTTTTTTGCTGGATAAGATTGTTGTGCTTGTTGCTCTATAAGTTTATTAGAAAAAATTGGTAAAATTATTCACAAATCTCAATTTACATTGATCAGATTCCTCTACGGTCTAAGAACTTACAGTAAAATGTTCAACAAATAGCCTTAGATGTTGTCTAGCTCCATAGATTTAATCCTTGTAATTTATAAGCCATTTCGCAGATTCTAATAGTGTTTTCATCTCTTGACAGAAGAAAATAGAAGAGGAGAATTTCTACTTATTGGAAAAAACTTTAGTTTCTTGAGAAGTGTGGATGGGTGCCCCAAAGCAGAAGTGGACACCGGAAGAAGAAGCTGCCCTTAAAGCTGGAGTTCTTAAACATGGCACTGGCAAGTGGCGTACTATTCTCTCCGATCCTCAGTTGATTTCTGATCTCTCTTAAATAACATTATCTCAAACGTAAAATGAAACCAAGAAAATAAGCTTTTTGTTTTAACGTTTCTTTTCAGGAATCAGTGGGATGAGACAATCTCCACCGTCTGAATCAGATACTTTCCCTTCATCTTTCCATAAAACTCCTGAGAGGAGCAAACTATCAAAAGAAGAGTGGAAGAAGCTCACAAAGGATAGCACGACAAAGGCGGTTAAAGAATTGGTTTCTTCACCTGGTTTTAGCAGTTGGGCAGCAGCAAATGCGGATAGGATCAATGTGACTCCACGAAAAGAGTCCAGTAGCTCAAACCGCTCACGGAAATGGCTGCATTGGTCCTGAACCAAGCCTGTTTAAAGTCTCAAACCCGTTTAGAAACAGAGAGAGAGAGAGAACTCTTGTATAGAGCTCTTCTTTGTAGGAAAAGTTGCTTTCTTCTTTTGACTTTTGGTAGTATTTTAGCTTAGATGATGTTGCCACAATTTGTTGTAACGATGCCAATTGGTTCTTGTTTTAGGCTGTGTGTCATGTTTTGTGTGTAGACAATGCAACGAGCATTGTTTCTTAATGGGTTCTACTTTTTTTATGATGGATGGTGAATCTTATAATATGGATATTAATATTCGAATATTTTATAATTATAAGATTATTGATGTCATGGGAATGTGGACTAGCATGTGGGTGGATAAAAGTTTATCTTTTTCGAATTATAATATCTCATCTACTATTTTTATTCAAACGAGGATATTCTATTAAATTTGCCTTTCTCCTTATGTTAGGAAAAGAGATGATGATTTAAGTTGAAAAATGATCAACCCAAAAATAAGTGATGTTTAATTATTTTAATAGTAGAAGTAAATATTTTTATGTAGCTTTGTACATAGTTTGCTTTTTGAAAAGCATATGATGAATACTGTTTGGCGTTAAAATCAAACAGAATATGAAAAATCTAACGGACCTAATCTTTATGAAGCAAGAAAGACGTTTTTAGAATATTTTCTCTAGTTTTCTTCTTTTTTGTATCACACTAATCAATTAGAAAAAAGGAAGAACAAAATAAAAAATTATTTCTCACCGTCTTAACTTCGCTATAAATTAAAGAAACAGAGGTTGCTTAAAAAGAAAAGAGGAGAGAAGAGAAAGAAACAAAACACTAAAAGAACACTCAAAAGGAAGAAGAAAGATGTATAACCAAGAACAACATCCTGTCGGTGCTCCTCCTCCCCAAGGTAATATTCTGTTTTTAGTTTCTTTGATCTTTGATATTCTGTTTTAGCTTCTTCTCTGCTGGTTTAATAAGCTTTTGAATTCCGGTTTTAAGGGTACCCTCCTAAGGACGGTTATCCTCCGGCTGGCTATCCTCCCGCCGGTTATCCACCGCCAGGATATGCTCAGGGATACCCTGCTCAAGGTTATCCTCCACCTCAGTACTCTCAAGCTCCGCAGCAAAAGCAACAAGCTGGTATGCTCGAAGGATGGTATGTTTCTTGATCCCATCTCGTTTATTACTACTGTTATTATTATTTTAGTTCTCGATCCAGTAGTGTTAATATGTTGTGCTCTGTTTTATTACATATGAAATCACAGTTTGGCTGCGCTCTGCTGTTGCTGTCTCTTGGATGCTTGTTTCTGATCGGAGATGAATTTATTCAGTTCAACGATTTCTTTTTCTATTACATGCAATGAAAAGACGAGACTTGTGTTCCGTTGTTTATCTGCTTTCGTTTCGAATTTGTCTTTTGAACGTTTGTATCTTATGGATTATTGACTCGACTATGACCATATCTCGCTTTCACTTGCATGACATCGAAACCATTGAGAAGTAGATCAGCATATTTGACCATAAAGATTGATGAAATACCAAAGGAGTGTTTGTCATCATCATCATATTATTGTTATAATAAGGAATTATACAAAAAAAAAAAGAATCCAACCATGGATGATAGTTTAGAAAAAAAGCTCACAGATGCTAAATAACGAAGAATAAAAATGAGAGGCTTTCTTTATATCAATCAAGCGAGGTTTCTCCTTTAGCTCGAGAAATGGAAGAAGATGATGAAAAGATCAGTTCTCTGGTTGAGGTTTGCCTTTCCACTTGAAGTTGTCCGAGTAGGACTTAGCCTGCAGTTATGGTATCATGAGATTAGGTGAAAAACTTCAAACAGAATGAATCAGAGAGACAAAGAGAGGATCCTTATCTAAATTATAACTCTATATTGTTTAGACATGTTATTTCTGCATTCGCTTGATAAGCCGTATGATGATGATTTAACAAACAAATCACTGTCCGATTCTATGTCCAAGGCAGAACGCCAGAACAGACGAAGCAACACAAGGCCTTAATATCACTAATCTTAGAGATAAGAAAATCCAATCTTTTAACATCCCAAGACTTGAACAGATAGGGAGGGTGTTAGATAGAAGAGATTAAGTAGGGATTTGTTAGATGACTAACCTTCAGTAACGGTGTTTTGGGCATCTTGACCTGCCATGAGTCAATGTGCATTTTTAAGTATATAATGAGAACGGAATCATTACACAGTTTTAATATAAATGTGAATGAATGTATTGTAACAAGAGAGGTTATAAAAAACAAAGAATGGAAAGAAACATTACCACATAGTCCCAGCCATGACGATCAGCAAAGGACTTGGCAGCTAGCTCAGAATCAAAACCAAGAGCGGAGTCACCAACATTGGCATAAGGGTCACCTGTTGAAGTCCATCCCATCAATGGATTCTCCCACCTACACAAAACACATAGTGACACCAGAAGCTATTAAAAGTGATTGGACAACACTAATCATAAGACTCATATCGAAGAGGTGAATCCACAAATGAGCCAAATACCACTATACACTAAGAGGATTACAAAACAAAAAAACAAAGAGAGATTGGAAAGAAGAAAGGTGGATGGATGGATACTTGAGGGTGGAGACGAAGTTGATCTTCCATTTCCCAAGTTTCCCAGATCCTTGCTGGGTCGCTGTTCTAGCAGGCGAGTATATTATCACCTTGCAAATATAATCGATTCATACCAAGTCAAAAGACTCCATCATCTACCTCAACCCTGATTAATCGGAATACCTTTCGTGCGAGATGCTCCTCTGGTATTCCGGAGACCTTGCCGATCTCGCCACGCTTGCAATCCGACTCCACCACCGCGTCTGTTGAGAAAGGCCGACCCACGCGTCGGAGATTCGCCGCGATACGAGCAGTCGCTTGAGTAGCACGAAGCGCCATCGTCACCTACAAATGTTGAGATCTCGAAACAAATCTCTCTCCTGTTTCTCGTAGAGAGGCCAGAACAAGGGGGGGGGGAATCGTTAAAAATCAGGGTTATTTTTATTTTTAATTTCAGCCCTTACAAGTTTTCTATATTACTCTAATTTTCATCAAGTTATTAATTACACAAGTTTAACCCCACCCCACCTATTATTCTGCAATTCTCTGTGCAAAAATGTCCTAATATATTTTTCACAAAAAGTATAAAATATAGCTATATGCTGTAAAATAATAGTATTTGTTTGAAATAGGTTTATATAATATTGGGTTATCTTGTAATATGATATAACTCAGAGGCAAATCGATGAATATTGAGAAATAGAGGGCTACTTTTAAAAAAGGGTGTTGATGTGTAATTTGGATACAAAGGAAAGCTCCAGTTTTTGTTTTTTTTTTCCCTTCATTATCTATGGATGTTGTTGTTCCTTGTGGTTAGTCTCTGGTCTTTGTCTTCTTCGTTTCGTTCGTTTCACCGAAATTCTTAAGAAGATTCACATTTGATCCATGAAACATGTACATGAAGAATTAGCTTTCATCATCAAGTGTCTCCTTAAAAACTCTCTTTTGGTTCTTGTTTGATGTAGGAAGGATGCTTCTTCTTCTCCTCAATTATGTTCTCTGTGTTTCCGTTTTCTACGATCGTTGCATTTGGTTTTGATAGATGATCTACCTTTCTATTGGGTGATTTCGCTTATGATGTATGAGATTGTTAGCGTAATTCATGTTAGATTTTCGACGTTGTCTTTGTTGTTTTGGGACAAAACATGGGACTTGATCCTGTTTTGGTCTACTACTCTCGTTGATTTGATTTGTTGAACTGAGAGCATTGGGCTTTATCTAATATTCTCTGTCACTTTTTTATTTATATCTGAATGTTTTTTTTGCTGGATAAGATTGTTGTGCTTGTTGCTCTATAAGTTTATTAGAAAAAATTGGTAAAATTATTCACAAATCTCAATTTACATTGATCAGATTCCTCTACGGTCTAAGAACTTACAGTAAAAATGTTCAACAAATAGCCTTAGATGTTGTCTAGCTCCATAGATTTAATCCTTGTAATTTATAAGCCATTTCGCAGATTCTAATAGTGTTTTCATCTCTTGACAGAAGAAAATAGAAGAGGAGAATTTCTACTTATTGGAAAAAACTTTAGTTTCTTGAGAAGTGTGGATGGGTGCCCCAAAGCAGAAGTGGACACCGGAAGAAGAAGCTGCCCTTAAAGCTGGAGTTCTTAAACATGGCACTGGCAAGTGGCGTACTATTCTCTCCGATCCTCAGTTTAGTTCTGTTCTCAAGTCTCGCTCAAATGTTGATCTCAAGGTACAACCTTTACACCTCACAAAACAAGTAATTAATGATTGATTTTGGCTTAAGATATCTGCTTTGTTTGAGTTCGTGATTGTTTATCTAGGACTAGTCTCAATATTTCAAAGTGTAACAGGACAAGTGGAGAAATATAAGTGTGACTGCGTTATGGGGTTCAAGGAAGAAGGCTAAACTTGCACTTAGAAGGAATTTGCCGGCTCCTAAACAGGATGATAACAACAACACTACACCTCTTAGCATTGTCCCTTTGGCTAATGGCCAAGAACGGACAAATCCAACATCGCCTGGAGGTTCTGGTCCTGGATCGCCACAAACTCATGCCTCAAAGAGATCAATTACAAGGTTTGGTTCGTGCACCACATAATTTTTTTTATTTTTGTGCGAAGTTGATAAGATTTTGAGCTATTTGTCTGTTCTTGTAGTTTGGACAGGATTATCTTGGAGGCAATTACTAACTTGAAGGAACCACGCGGTTCTGACCGAACATCCATCTTTATGTATATAGAGGTAACGCTTAGAGCATTGTGAATCTAATGTTTCTTTTGAGGTTTTGTCGTAAACTTATCTGTAAAAATTTCAGGAGAATTTCAAGACTCCGCCGAATATGAAAGAAACGTGGCAGTAAGATTAAAGCACTTGTCATCGAATGGACCATTAGTTAAGGTATCACACAACAACAACTTTTGATACATTATTTTAATAGTAGAAGTAAATATTTTTATGTAGCTTTGTACATAGTTTGCTTTTTGAAAAGCATATGATGAATACTGCTGTTTAGTGTTAAAATTAAACAGAATATGAAAGAAATATTTAACGGACCTAAACTTTATGATGCAAGAAACACGTTTTAGAATATTTTCTCTAGTTTTCTTCTTTTTGTATCACACTAATCAATTAGAAAAAGGAAGAACAAAATAAAAAATTATTTCTCACCGTCTTAACTTCGCTATAAAGGAAAGAAACAGAGATTGCTTAAAGAGAGAAGAGAAGAGAAAGAACTCAAAACAGTAAAAAGAACTCAAAAAGCTAGAAGAACTAAAAGATGTATAATCAAGAACAACATCCTGTCGGTGCTCCTCCTCCCCAAGGTAATATTCTGTTTTTAGTTTCTTTGATCTTTGATATTCTGTTTTAGCTTCTTCTCTGCTGGTTTTAATGTGCTTTTGAAATTCCTGTTTAAAGGGTATCCTCCTAAGGACGGTTATCCTCCGGCTGGCTATCCTCCCGCCGGTTATCCACAGCCAGGATATGCTCAGGGATACCCTGCTCAAGGTTATCCTCCACCGCAGTACTCTCAAGCTCCCCAGCAAAAGCAACAAGCTGGTATGCTCGAAGGATGGTATGTTCTTGATCCCATCTTGTTTATTACTACTGTTATTATTATTTTAGTTCTCGATCCAGTAGTGTTAATATGTTGTGCTCTGTTTTATTACATATGAAATCACAGTCTGGCTGCGCTCTGCTGTTGCTGTCTCCTGGATGCTTGTTTCTGATCGGAGAATTTATTCAGTTCAACGATTTCTTTTTCTATTACATGCAATGAAAAAGACGAGACTTGTGTTCCGTTGTTTATCTGCTTTCGTTTCGAATTTGTCTTTTGAACGTTTGTATCTTATGGATTATTGACTCGACTATGACCATATCTCGCTTTCACTTGCATGACATCGAAACCATTGAGAAGTAGATCAGCATATTTGACCATAAAGATTGATGAAATACCAAAGAACTGTTTGTCATCATCATCATATTATTGTTATAAGGAATTTAAAAAAAAAGAAGAGAGAATCCAACCATGGATAATAGTTTAGAAAAAAAAGCTCACAGATGGTAAATAGCGAATAAAACATGAGAGCCTTTCTTTATATCAATCAAGTGGGGGCTTCTCCTTTTGTTCGAGAAATGGAAGAAGAAGAAGATCAGTTCTCTAGTTGAGGTTTGCCTTTCCACTTGAAGTTGTCAGAGTAAGACTTGGCCTGCAGTTATGGTATCATGAGATTAGGTGAAAAACTTCAAACAGAATGAATCAGAGAGACAAAGAGAGGATCCTTATCTAAATTATAACTCTATATTGTTTAGACATGTTATTTCTGCATTCGCTTGATAAGCCGTATGATGATGATTTAACAAACAAATCACTGTCCGATTCTATGTCCAAGGCAGAACGCCAGAACAGACGAAGCAACACAAGGCCTTAATATCACTAATCTTAGAGATAAGAAAATCCAATCTTTTAACATCCCAAGACTTGAACAGATAGGGAGGGTGTTAGATTGAAGAGATTAAGTGGGATTAGATAGATACTAACCTTCAATAAGGGTGTTTTGGGCTCCTTGACCTGCCATGAGTCAAATCAAAGATGTGCATTTTTAAGTATATAATGAGAACGGAATCATTACACAGTTTTAATATAAATGTGAATGAATGTATTGTAACAAGAGAGGTTATAAAAACAAAGAATGGAAAGAAACATTACCACATAGTCCCAGCCATGACGATCAGCAAAGGACTTGGCAGCTAGCTCAGAATCAAAACCAAGAGCGGAGTCACCAACATTGGCATAAGGGTCACCCGTAGAAGTCCACCCCATCAATGGATTCTCCCACCTACACAAAACACATAGTGACACCAGAAGCTATTAAAAGTGATTGGACAACACTAATCATAAGACTCATATCGAAGAGGTGAATCCACAAATGAGCCAAATACCACTATACACTAAGAGGATTACAAAACAAAAAAACAAAGAGAGATTGGAAAGAAGAAAGGTGGATGGATGGATACTTGAGGGTGGAGACGAAGTTGATCTTCCATTTCCCAAGTTTCCCAGATCCTTGCTGGGTCGCTGTTCTAGCAGGCGAGTATATTATCACCTGCAAATATAATCGATTCATACCAAGTCAAAAGACTCCATCATCTACCTCAACCCTGATTAATCGGAATACCTTTCGTGCGAGATGCTCCTCTGGTATTCCGGAGACCTTGCCGATCTCGCCACGCTTGCAATCCGACTCCACCACCGCGTCTGTTGAGAAAGGCCGACCCACGCGTCGGAGATTCGCCGCGATACGAGCAGTCGCTTGAGTAGCACGAAGCGCCATCGTCACCTACAAATGTTGAGATCTCGAAACAAATCTCTCTCCTGTTTCTCGTAGAGAGGCCAGAACAAGGGGGGGGGGAATCGTTAAAAATCAGGGTTATTTTTATTTTTAATTTCAGCCCTTACAAGTTTTCTATATTACTCTAATTTTCATCAAGTTATTAATTACACAAGTTTAACCCCACCCCACCTATTATTCTGCAATTCTCTGTGCAAAAATGTCCTAATATATTTTTCACAAAAAGTATAAAATATAGCTATATGCTGTAAAATAATAGTATTTGTTTGAAATAGGTTTATATAATATTGGGTTATCTTGTAATATGATATAACTCAGAGGCAAATCGATGAATATTGAGAAATAGAGGGCTACTTTTAAAAAAGGGTGTTGATGTGTAATTTGGATACAAAGGAAAGCTCCAGTTTTTGTTTTTTTTTTCCCTTCATTATCTATGGATGTTGTTGTTCCTTGTGGTTAGTCTCTGGTCTTTGTCTTCTTCGTTTCGTTCGTTTCACCGAAATTCTTAAGAAGATTCACATTTGATCCATGAAACATGTACATGAAGAATTAGCTTTCATCATCAAGTGTCTCCTTAAAAACTCTCTTTTGGTTCTTGTTTGATGTAGGAAGGATGCTTCTTCTTCTCCTCAATTATGTTCTCTGTGTTTCCGTTTTCTACGATCGTTGCATTTGGTTTTGATAGATGATCTACCTTTCTATTGGGTGATTTCGCTTATGATGTATGAGATTGTTAGCGTAATTCATGTTAGATTTTCGACGTTGTCTTTGTTGTTTTGGGACAAAACATGGGACTTGATCCTGTTTTGGTCTACTACTCTCGTTGATTTGATTTGTTGAACTGAGAGCATTGGGCTTTATCTAATATTCTCTGTCACTTTTTTTATTTATATCTGAATGTTTTTTTTTTTGCTGGATAAGATTGTTGTGCTTGTTGCTCTATAAGTTTATTAGAAAAAAATTGGTAAAATTATTCACAAATCTCAATTTACATTGATCAGATTCCTCTACGGTCTAAGAACTTACAGTAAAAATGTTCAACAAATAGCCTTAGATGTTGTCTAGCTCCATAGATTTAATCCTTGTAATTTATAAGCCATTTCGCAGATTCTAATAGTGTTTTCATCTCTTGACAGAAGAAAATAGAAGAGGAGAATTTCTACTTATTGGAAAAACTTTAGTTTCTTGAGAAGTGTGGATGGGTGCCCCAAAGCAGAAGTGGACACCGGAAGAAGAAGCTGCCCTTAAAGCTGGAGTTCTTAAACATGGCACTGGCAAGTGGCGTACTATTCTCTCCGATCCTCAGTTTAGTTCTGTTCTCAAGTCTCGCTCAAATGTTGATCTCAAGGTACAACCTTTACACCTCACAAAACAAGTAATTAATGATTGATTTTGGCTTAAGATATCTGCTTTGTTTGAGTTCGTGATTGTTTATCTAGGACTAGTCTCAATATTTCAAAGTGTAACAGGACAAGTGGAGAAATATAAGTGTGACTGCGTTATGGGGTTCAAGGAAGAAGGCTAAACTTGCACTTAGAAGGAATTTGCCGGCTCCTAAACAGGATGATAACAACAACACTACACCTCTTAGCATTGTCCCTTTGGCTAATGGCCAAGAACGGACAAATCCAACATCGCCTGGAGGTTCTGGTCCTGGATCGCCACAAACTCATGCCTCAAAGAGATCAATTACAAGGTTTGGTTCGTGCACCACATAATTTTTTTTTTTATTTTTGTGCGAAGTTGATAAGATTTTGAGCTATTTGTCTGTTCTTGTAGTTTGGACAGGATTATCTTGGAGGCAATTACTAACTTGAAGGAACCACGCGGTTCTGACCGAACATCCATCTTTATGTATATAGAGGTAACGCTTAGAGCATTGTGAATCTAATGTTTCTTTTTGAGGTTTTGTCGTAAACTTATCTGTAAAAATTTCAGGAGAATTTCAAGACTCCGCCGAATATGAAAAGAAACGTGGCAGTAAGATTAAAGCACTTGTCATCGAATGGACCATTAGTTAAGGTATCACACAACAACAACTTTTGATACAAGATTTCATGATTACAAACACTTCATTGTACTCTCAGCATTTTCAAGTGCTTACTCATGTAGCGGAATGAGGATACTATCGTTTAACAGAAGCTATACAGCTCTAGGCAAATAATACTAAAACTATTTAAAAGCCTTGAAGATAATACTAACAAATTAAGATAACTATTAAAATAAACTAGATAACTAAAATACAAATAACTCATGATTATCCTAAATCTACATTGCATCCTCTTGTTCTTATTTCAGATAAAGCACAAGTACAGGTTTTCTACTAATTTTACTAGCGTTGGAGCAAGACAGAAGTCTCCTCAACTCTTGTTGGAAGGAAACAACAAAAAAGACTCACCAAGTCCCGAGGCAGACGGAGAGATGTTTATGATAAAAGGCATGACATCTCAAGACGCTGCAGAAGCTGCTGCAAGAGCAGTTGCGGAAGCAGAGTTTGCAATCACAGAGGCAGAAGAAGCAGCAAAAGAGGCAGAAAGAGCAGAAGCCGAAGCTGAAGCTGCTCAGATATATGCAAAGGCAGCCGTGAAAGCTTTGAAGTTGAGGATCCGTAATCATACTTGGTAAAATATTAAAGCAAGAGAAGGCATCATGGGAAAGTTCTATAACAGAGCAAGCCCCTATATATATATATAGATATTATTACCAACCAGGCGGTATCTCATCACCTTTGCAGAGTTTGAAAGTTTTCAATACCCTTCTTTTGTTTTGGTTAGTAGCAGTGTAAATCCGCAGTTTGATCATATATGTATGTTCATAACTCTGAGATTCTGTAAAAACCTGAGACTATCTTTTTCTGTTTGTGGATGATCTACATTCTACAAGCTGGGTTGAAGGAGATTTTTTAAAAATTTACAAGCATTTTAACTCTCTTTTTCACTACTCTCTTCCCATTCTTTCAGAATGTCATAAACAGAAAGTGTATCAGAATCACTGGATTCTTCATCATCATCGATCTCTAGTTCTTCTAGACCCAACGTCTCTAGTTCAGTCTCTGTAAACTCCCAAGTTTCACCTTTCGTATCATTCTCATCTTCCATTGCTGTATCATGAAGAAGCAAACCTTCCTCCGGTTTCTCGCTGTGACTTTGATTCGTCACATCAATGGCTAACAATGGTTGTGTTGAAGAAGACGACCCACATAGAGACTTCAATGACTTTGAGAGGTTTGAGACCGTTGGTTCACTTGCATAATCACAGTCGAGGATGTAATCAGAGAGCTTCTGTAGATTCTCCTGAGTAATCCAGTCTTGATTCTCCTCGAAAAGACCACCCCATTCTTCTTCACTGATCTGGAACGAAGCGAGAGCCACGGTGTTGATCAGTGTGATTGCTCTTTGGTAATCGCCTTTACCTGTCGCGTGACACAAGATTTCGGTGAAGAACAATGGGTGAGGGATCTCTCCATCTTCAAGAATTGCATCGAAGGCATGCTCTAGAAGACTCCACTGCATTTACAAACAAAATTACATTAGCTCATGCTTCCATATACACTAAAAATGTTTAGCTATGTGAAGGCCTGCTACCTTCCCAGCCCTTGATGCTTCTATAAGCATCGGTACGTGTTTCGTTTGATCAATTTGATACCCGGAAAGAATCATCGTCTGATACACATGCTCGAAGTACTCCCACTGAAGCGATCTAGCTGAAGCTTCGAGCATGAAGCTGTAAGTATACTCGTCTGGGACCAGATGAGACTCTTTTTCTCTAACGATCTCTTCAAACAGCTCTTTAGCTTCGATAAACATATCGTTCCTTCCGTAAACTCTGAGCATCGTGTTCACGGTTCCTATGTTGGGATCGCATTTATCTTTCATATACTGGAATATAGCCACGCAATCATCAACATGACCACCGTTCAATGAAGCCGCTATGAGTCCTGTGAAGGTAATCTCGAGGGGTTTGCAGTTTTCAAGCCTTTTCATCCTCCCAACCTGCATTATTAAATGCGTTCTGAAGAAGATTAATACCCCAGAGAGGTTTTCTGATTAGCAGAAAGGGTTATTAAACTATGAGGGAGAACTTGCCTCGAGCATCGCTTCACGCCAGCGTCCGTTGTTGCAGAGACAGCATGCCAGTTCATAGTAAACTGAACCCGTTCCTATGACTCCCTTTTGTTCCATATCTCTAACTGCTTCAACAGCTTCCTCGATTTTGTTTTCTCTCCAGAGAGCTCGTACAAGAACTGAAAATCATATTACCTTATAAACACCAAAAACAAGAACAAAAACCCAAAATTACAGAGAGAACCAGTAGCTACCCTTGTATGTAATTGCTTTTGGAGCTTCGCCACTGCTTTTCATCTTCCTAAAGAATTCGTAAACACGATCATACTTCCCTGACTCCAACATAACCTGTAACAATTACAACGCATCCAACTCAAAACACATCTAGAAGGTTTAGTTTCGGTTGGAAAGCAAAAACATTACCTCCATAGCAAGTCCATAGGTAGCTCCATTAGGCCTCAGACCGTTTTTTCTCAACTCGATGAATACCCATGAAACAGCCTTCCATTGGCGTGATGGAACACAAGCGTTCAAAATCTGGGTAACCGGTTAAAGCCAGGCCGCAATTAGAAAATAGTGATTTTGTTCCATAAAAGTTTCATTATTCGCAAAAGCTCACTTACAGCATTGTACACAACCACGTCAGGTTCAAGCACAGGATCCCAGTTCTTTTGGCGCAAAGTCTTAATAAGCTTAGTTGGTTTCTGCCTCATGCGCTCGATTACTTTGAGCAACTCTTTCAAAAAACCAGCTTGCCCAAGCGTCACGGCAACACTGTGGTATGCCGCCATATCAGGATACAACTGGCGATCACCCTATATTGACTAATGGATGAGAGTTAACCCCAACCCACCTATAATTAATGCAATTCTCTCTACAAAAATGTCCTAATATATTTTTCACAAAAAGTATAAAATATAGCTATATGCTGTAAAATAATAGTATTTGTTTGAAATAGGTTTATATAATATTGGGTTATCTTGTAATATGATATAACTTCGAGGCAAACTGATGAAAGTTGAGAAATAAAGGGCTACTTAAAAAAGGTGGTGTTGTGTAATTTGGATAATGGATACAAAGGAAAGCTCCTGTTTTTTTTTTTGTTTTTTTTTTCATATCTATGGACGTTCTTCTTCCTTGTGGTTAGTCTCTGTTCTTTGTCTTCTTCGTTCGTTTCACCGAAATTATAAAGATTCACATTTGATCTATGAAACATGTACATGAAGAAATAGCTTTCATCATCATCATCGTCAAGTGTCTCCCTCAAAAACTCTCCCTTGGTTCCGTTTGATCTGTGGCATGCTTCTCCTCCTCCTCCTCCTTGGCTCAATTCAGTTTTCGTTTTCTCCGATCGTCGCATTTTTTTGTCTTTTTTTGGTTAGATGATTTGCATTTGTTAGCGTAACTTTCCATATTCATGTTTGATTTTCGACCTCGTTAAAGAAATTTTTGACAAGACATGGGATTTGATCCTGCCTTGAATCACTCTCGTTTGATTTTTGTTGAACTGAGAGCATCGGGGCGTGTATCTAATTATGATCCTCCGTCGCTTTGGTTTAGATTTCTGGATAAGATTGGTTTCCATAGTGCTTGCTGATGTTGACTGTATTGGAAAAAAATCATTAAAGCATTCACAAATCTCTCTCGTTTCATTGATCCCATTCATTCCTCTTAGCAAGTCTTTAGATTTTTATTTGTTTATTTACAATTAAAATGTTCAATAGTGGCGTACATTGTTGTTACTTAGCTTCATAGATTTTTTAGTCATTGTACTAATTTCTAACCCCGTTTCACAGATTCTAAGGTTTTGTAGTGTTATCATCCCCCTTTGCAGTTGCAAGTAAACAGAAGAGAGAAACAACTTTCTTGATAAGTGTGGATGGGTGCCCCAAAGCAGAAGTGGACACCGGAAGAAGAAGCTGCCCTCAAAGCTGGAGTACTTAAGCATGGCACTGGCAAGTGGCGTACTATTCTCTCCGATCCTCAATTTAGTTCTCTTCTCAAGTCTCGCTCTAATGTTGATCTCAAGGTAAAAAAAAAAAACTTTACTTCTCAGAAAACAAGTAAATTCATGATGGGTTTTAAATAAAGATTCTCTGCTTTGTTTTGAGTTTGTGATTGCCTTTCTCGGATTAGTCTTTTAATATTTCAAAAGTGTAACAGGACAAGTGGAGAAATATAAGCGTGACTGCGTTATGGGGTTCAAGGAAGAAGGCTAAGCTTGCCCTTAGAAGGTCATTGCCGGCTCCTAAACAGGATGATAATAACAACACTACACCTCTTAGCATTGTCCCTTTTGCCAATGGAGAAGGACATACTAATCCGACATCGCCTAGAGGTTCTGGTGCTGGATCGCCACAAACTCATGCTTCAAAGAGAGCAATTACAAGGTTTAGATCATGGATGCACCCACCACATAAAGATTTGAATCTTTGTTCCAAGTTCATAAATATTAGATCTTGAGCTATTATTGCCTGTTCTTGTAGTTTGGACAGGATTATCTTGGAGGCAATTACTAACTTGAAGGAACCACGCGGTTCTGACAGAACATCCATCTTTCTGTATATAGAGGTAACTCCTAGAGATCTATGCTTCTTTTTGAGGTTTTGTCGTGCATACTTAGCAGTAGTAGATGTAAAACTTTCAGGAGAATTTCAAGACTCCGCCGAATATGAAAAGAAATGTGGCAGTGAGATTAAAGCACTTGTCATCAAATGGACCATTAGTTAAGGTAACACAATTTTGATTCAAGATTCATGATTATAGACGCTTCACTATAATACTCTCAGCCTTTCAAGTGCTTACTCGCTCTTGTTGTCATTTTCAGATAAAGCACAAGTACAGATTTTCTACTAATTTTACTAGCGTAGAAGTAAGCCAGAAGTCTCCTCAACTCCTTTTGGAAGGAAACAACAAAAAAGACACACCAAACCCCGAGGAGAACGGAGAGTTGTTTATGATAAAAGGCATGACAGCACAAGATGCTGCAGAAGCCGCTGCAAGAGCAGTCGCGGAAGCAGAGTTTGCAATCACAGAGGCAGAAGAAGCAGCAAAAGAGGCAGAAAGAGCAGAAGCCGAAGCTGAAGCTGCTCAGATATATGCAAAGGCAGCCGTGAAAGCTTTGAAGTTCAGGATCCGTAATCATACTTGGTAAAATATTAAAGCAAGAGAAGGCATCATGGGAAAGTTCTATAACAGAGCAAGCCCCTATATATATATATAGATATTATTACCAACCAGGCGGTATCTCATCACCTTTGCAGAGTTTGAAAGTTTTCAATACCTTTCTTCTCTTTTGTTTTGGTTAGTAGCAGTGTAAATCCGCAGTTTGATCATATGTATGTTCATAACTCTGAGATTCTGTAAAACCTGAGACTATCTTTTTCTGTTTGTGGATGATCTACAAGCTCGTTTGAAGGAGATGAATAAGAAAGTAAATTAAGATTTTGAGAAATTTACAAGCATTTTAACTCTCTTTTCACTACTCTCTTCCCATTCTTTCAGAATGTCATAAACAGAAAGTGTATCAGAATCACTGGATTCTTCATCATCATCGATCTCTAGTTCTTCTAGACCCAACGTCTCTAGTTCAGTCTCTGTAAACTCCCAAGTTTCACCTTTCGTATCATTCTCATCTTCCATCGTATCATGAAGAAGCAAACCTTCCTCCGGTTTCTCGCTGTGACTTTGATTCGTCACATCAATGGCTAACAATGGCTGCTGTGTTGAAGAAGAAGAAGAAGACCCACATAGAGACTTCAATGACTTTGAGAGGTTTGAGACCGTTGGTTCACTTGCATAATCACAGTCGAGGATGTAATCAGAGAGCTTCTGTAGATTCTCCTGAGTAATCCAGTCTTGATTCTCCTCGAAAAGACCACCCCATTCTTCTTCACTGATCTGGAACGAAGCGAGAGCCACGGTGTTGATCAGTGTGATTGCTCTTTGGTATCGCCTTTACCTGTCGCGTGACACAAGATTTCGGTGAAGAACAATGGGTGAGGGATCTCTCCATCTTCAAGAATTGCATCGAAGGCATGCTCTAGAAGACTCCACTGCATTTACAAACAAAATTACATTAG
>JAAMPC010000442.1:0-27485 GCA_016771965.1 Brassica carinata | reverse complement strand
TCAGGTCAACCATTAGTTCCTTAAAGTTTCTTTGCTCTGAGCAGCCTTTGATAACTTTGTGTTTTGTTTTTTCGGCAGGATGTTTCTTTCAGAATGCTTCTTTGTTTTGCGTGAGTAAACCTGAAACAATCCACGGATGATCTTTCAGTTCTCATACGGAGAACTAGAGCAAGCGACCAATAAATTCTCCAGCAACAACGTGATAGGACACGGAGGAAGTAGCTGCGTTTACCGTGGACAGCTCAAAGATGGCAAAACCGCTGCCATCAAACGTTTAAATGCTCCTAAAGGAAACGACAACGACACTCTCTTCTCTACAGAAGTATTAACTAACCTCCTTTCCCCTGCTTCTTGTTTGGAAAGATCAATCCATATAATGAAACTGTTTTGCAGGTTGAGTTATTATCAAGACTCCATCATTACCACGTGGTTCCGTTGATTGGATATTGTTCGGAGTTTCACGGCAAGCATGCAGAGAGGCTTCTGGTTTTTGAGTACATGTCTTATGGAAATCTGAGAGACTGCTTAGATGGAGAGCTGGGAGAGAAGATGACGTGGAACATCAGAATCTCTCTCGCTCTTGGAGCTGCAAGAGGGCTAGAGTATCTACACGAAGCTGCCGCTCCAAGAATCTTGCACCGAGATGTTAAATCCACTAATATTCTCCTTGATGAGAATTGGCATGCTAAAGTAAGTCAAAGACCAAACCGTTCCGTAGGTGTTTGCTTCAGTGAGACCAAACTTGAACTTGAATAAACATTGTTACAGATAACAGATCTTGGGATGGCTAAGTGTTTGAGTAGCGACGGTTTACAGAGCGGTTCAAGCTCTCCAACAATGGGACTGCAAGGAACGTTTGGTTACTTTGCACCTGAATACGCTATTGCAGGATGTGCTTCACCTATGTCAGATGTTTTCAGCTTCGGTGTTGTTCTACTCGAGCTTATAACCGGAAGGAAACCGATACAGAAACCAAGCAACAACAAAGGAGAAGAAAGTCTTGTTATTTGGGTAAAATTAAAAACAGCACTACTAGTTTATAAATCTCTTTAACCAACAAAGTTTTTAAGTCTTTGAAACTTGGTGTGTTAGGCTATGCCGCGTTTACAAGACAGTAAGAGGGTGATTGAGGAGCTGCCTGATCCCAGGCTTAACGGGAAGTTTGCTGAAGAAGAGATGCAGATAATGGCGTATCTTGCTAAAGAGTGTTTGCTTTTGGAACCAGAAGCTAGGCCAACAATGAGAGAGGTTGTTCAGATTCTTTCAACCATCATGCCAGACACTTCCAGACGTAGAAACTTCCCCATCAATCATCTTTTTCCGGTAATGTTTCTATAACTAAATGCAAACACAAGGGCATCATTTAAGCGTTTAAACATTTTTGTACTGGCAGAGTAATGAGAAGAAGAAAGAAAGCAAAGTAGGATGGTCAAGAGGTGGGAGCAGGAGTGCACATGAAGAGGAATCAGTGGATCTTACTGAGCCACGGTTCGAGTCCTTTTGCCTGCCGAATGTCAAGCCGGTCTTGCTTGAACCATCTGCACATATTTATAAGTAGATAGAAAAACACAGAACAAAAACAACACTCAGCCATCTCGCATGTGTGTAGATAAAAGCTCACTCTGGGCAAAGGGTAAAGCATTGAGGCTTGAGAGTTTTATTATATAAGTGTGTGTCAAGATTTGTTTTAAACTGTGACTTTTAATTTATGATCTAATAAAATATTCTTAACAAAAGCTAGAATATGTTATAATTCAATATATTGTTAGTTATTCCTTTCGGTAAATGTTAGTCAGAATTGGTTTAGGTATCTGATTGGGGATTTGCTCTAATTCCTTAGGATCGTTTGACCAAACATATTACACGGTTCAAGATAGATGCTAATATGTGGAAGCCTCTTGGGCAAGCAGTTGATTATGAGTTCATTGATGATTTTATTTGAAGAGACTAATACACTACATGATATCTTAGTATAAAGAAAATAAAATAACATATGAATCATCTAGACATTATTTGAGAAGTGATTTGTCTTATGATATTACCGTATTGATTTTGGAAAAAAAATGATGACATAGCATACTAACAATTTTGATTGTAACACTAGATTTTGACCCGCGCTTCCAAAGCGTGGGATACCTTTTTCATTTATATTTTTATATAATAATCTTATTTGCTTGTTCATAGTACGATATAAGATTCGAGTTTATACATTTAGACTTTGATGATTATACATAACAGTATAGATGCATAAAATATATTAGACATTTAATATCAACGATATCTCCACTTTTTTGGTTAGAAATATGAAAGCGTAGAATATTTACATTATAAAAATCTAATAAAAATGGATCAAATATTTCGTTACAACGTTAAAATGGTAAAGTCTTTTATTTAAACATGTTTCATTTTTGCCCGACCCATTAAATTTCAAACCCGTTTAAACCCATATTTTATTAGGTAAAAATATAATGTAATATGGACGACAGTTAAACGTCTACTTGTTTTCCTTTTTGACATTTATAATATAATGTAGTAAACATTTAGCAAAAAAAATGGTATGCCTGATCGAATATCATTAGGTCTATCTTTAAAAATACATGACTAAATCCAAATTGATAAATATTAAATGGAAAACGTTTTTATTACTATTTATGTAAAAGTAAAGTTCCAAATAATTAGGAAAAAAATCGATATATATTATTTTGGTGTGGCCCACAAATATATTGATTTAAAAGTATATTCCATAGTTAGTTTAGATTTTAAGGTAAGTTGTTATTAATATTAAAGTTGTAATCACATGAATTATATTGTATAGTTTTTTTTATATAATCCACCTAGAAGTAAGTTAGATCCAACTTTGTGCTTCTGTTTTAATAGTATAGATAGACATTTAAATTTAATGTTAATTTATGTTTTTGGAAAGTTTTTTAGAATACGGTAATAACTCATTTATCATCATTTATTTAACAATAATTAATATAATAGTAGAAATAAAAATATAATAATAATTTACAATTTTGAAATATTATTTAATTATATTTTTATAGTTATATAATTTTTATTACTAAAACAATGCTTTAAAATTTTATTCAGTTTTTTAAATTGTAATTTTCTAATCCCAATATCATTAGTTTCTTTTAATATCTAAAATTTAGAACTATTATTTAATTAGTTTTATGCTATGATAATTAAATATCTAACAATTTTTTTTCTTAATTTTATAGAATTTGATTTAATATATTTTGACAAAAAGATAAAAACGTTTCCAAGAATATAATTTTAAATATATACATATATATTATAAAATATAAATTTGAATAAAATTTATTTTATGTTAATTCTTACATATAATGAAATTAAAATTTAAAATAAAATATTGTAAACAAACAATAAAATCTAAAAATTAACAAAATTTATTTTTAAATATAATTTAAATTTTAAAATTTTATTTTTGCATATTGTGGAGGAAAACACCTAATTTGATACAAATAGACTATTGTATGGTCATCAATTTAAGTTTTCATAATTTATAATATATAGTGATGTGTAAATGAAAAATAAAAATAATTTATACAACATATAATATACATGCTTCTTTCTTATCTGAATGATATATGTATCTGCACCTTTATATTTTATTAATTTAATTTAAGATTTGCATGATACACAAGTAAATAAAAATTCTTAAAATAAAGAATTAATTTCTTTAGTTTCTATTTATATTATTATTTAATAAGTGATTTTGTTAATTTATCATATTCTACACGATTTTAAGTTAAGTCATTAATTATAATAAGAATATATAATATATTAAAAATTAGTTTTACTGATTTATCATGTTCTCTATAATTTTGTGTTACGTCATAAGTCTTAGTAATACTCTTATTTATTACTCTATCTTAATAAATATATATTTTCATAATTAATAAATGAATATTAACAAATTTTATCGATAATATCATACTTAATTACATATTTTCTCTAACAATCACTCGGTGTTCAATTTCACTTTAGATGAAGTGCTTCTCGTAATTTAAGATGAAATTTCTTATCGAGACATAGTAGTCGGAACCACGAGTACATCCATAAAGAGCCAACATACATTGCAAATATATTATTGTATTACATATATTAGAAAATGTATATGTATATAATGCATTTATGTTATAAAATATATATTTCGTAAGATATTTTTGAAGTAATTTGAACTTCAACTTTGTTTCTAATATCCGATTTTAGTTCAATGTAATCCGTGGACACGTCCAGAGGAGGAATGGGTATATATAAGGACAGTGTTTACAAATAATCTTATTATTATCTCTCATCATTGACTATCTGCCTTTGTTGTTAAGATTTACTACGGTCTTTAATCTCATTTATGCTGTTTGCATAATATATACTCATATTTTTCTTACCTTTTGCTCAAAATTATCTTATATTTTTTAAAAATTGAAATTATTAAGTAACATTTGTTACTTGACATATTAATCAACATACCTCATTCAAATAGAGCAATTTTAAATATGCATACTAAAATCTATTACAACAATGTCTTTACACCATCGACATAAAAAAATCATTATAAAGCACATTGTTATATCGTTTTGTCCTTTAGTGTATATCTTGTAGTAGAAAGTATAGACTATCTATCTCTACTCTACTATTATTCTAAATAATTTAATCATAGAAAACTAAAGTAATTGTTACCCTCTTTAATGAATATTTAGATTAATAATTAATAAAAATTTTGAAAAATAAATATATTAATCCATACATACTTATTAAGTTACAGAAACTAATTTTGAATACTACAAAACAAGATATATATATATATATAAAATATATATATATACAATAAAACAAATTAGTAACGATGAATATTTCCATATTCACCATTACTAATTTGAAATACTAGAAGAGAGAATATATACTTGGTGGTTTCGATAAACACTGTTATTTTTCTAACATATCTCCTTTCAACGTCAATGGAATTTTAACAATTTTAACAAAACGAATAATGTTTATTCGTTGTTCATAAACTATTATTCTCGTTTGATATGACATATTAATCTTTTTTTGTAAAAACCCACAGTGATTAAGCTTTTCTTTCATTTATGTAATCAACATATGGCGATTTATGATGAAGATGATCATATAGATATTGTTTTTTTTTGTAAACTTATATAGTTTCAGCTTATATGTTTTTATCATATAGATATTTTTATAAATCGTTCTTAAGTATTGTGGTCTAATGTTTTTGCATGAATTGAGGCAAACTGCAAAATTTCTGAAAGCAAAAAAAAAAAATCTATTCGGAATTTTCAACAAGTTTTTCTTGGTTACAAAAAAGTAAGGGAGTATAACCTATATGATAAAGGCTTAAATATAGGAAAGATGATATATTCCCCCTAATACGTGCAGTCATTCTATCTAATAATTTGCTTAAGATATTTAAAGGTCCGAAGAGAAATAAAGAGATATGTATTCTCAAAGGAATTGTTTATAAGACATATAAGGATGCATATTACTCATTAAGAATAGTAGATGATGATAAAGAGTATATTGAACCAATTAACAAAGCCAATATAAGATTTTAAGAAGATTTTATTTGTTGTGTTTTTATATGATGAGCAAAGACTTAAATAGTTTACGATTCAGCAAAATAGTAAAATATTTGCCTAGGAACAACAATTTATTGGCTAATTTAAACGGAATATCTCTTGTCGAAGACTTGGTTATGGATAAAATATAAATCATTTATAATGGATAGGATTAAGAAGTAAAATTGTATTAAGATGTTGCATCAAGTGGTATAGCTTCTCTTATGTTGTGTGGGGAGAACATCTTCCTCTAGGTTTGAGATTCCAATTTCAATGAATTTTCAACGTGGTCGATAAGTTTTGGTTCACATCAAGCAAATTTGATTAAGGGACTGAACTCATTATATGTGAGGAAGCTCCAAGTAAACACTGCTTTGAAACTTTGGATAGCACAGTGAGAGTTATACTCAAATGTAATATTGTTTGTGGTAGTAAGATTATTGTCTTTGGTGGATGTTTTCAGCATATAATACCATTTATAGTTGGAGACAATGGAGTTAAAATTGTCTTGTCAACTTTGAACTCATCTTACTTGTAGACAAATTGCAAAGGTAAGGAATTCACAATGAAAATGTGCCTTAAATTTCCTTGCCAAGCTACATGAAACAAATTATTGGTGGAGATGATAGTGAACTAAACTTGCAAGGATTCCAAAATAGGTATTGGATATAGGCAATGTGAAGATTAACGAGCCTAATACTGAAGAGGTATAGATTGATAGTCTTGAAGACTTTTTGATAATTGAATGTGATGATCCCAGGCGAGATACTGTTAAAGAAATGTATGAATATTCTATGTAAGAGAGTGAAATTCCAAATTCTTTCAAAAAAAGGGTAACATTAAGTTTTCGGAATCAATATTTCGATGTGATAAATGAACATATGTTAACCCAAATATAAAGTAATTCTTTGGTATAAGGTTTATTTTACCTTTTTGTTATTTCCGTTCATCCATTTTTCTTTTGAACATTTTATAGGGTGACAAGCATTCATATCTTAGTTTTAGATAGTATTGATACTTATTTGATCAAAAAAGATAGTATTGATACTTCTGAAACAAGAAAAATAGAAGGTATGGTCTATAATCAAAAATATCTAAACAACATTAAGATTTAGGGTTACAAAAAAATGATTTAAAGCTGAGAACTGATGTTCCCAGTGAGAAAAGGACACCGAAAAACATAATATATGTAGTTTATAAAGAAGCTTTCCAGAATATTTACACATGAGTATTTTCAAGTTTTTTACGTGATAAAAATATATCTATTTATACGAACGATTGTGTTATATAAAAAGAGTTTGTTGTTCAGTTTATTACAGAGTTTTTTAGCTCATGAATAATACCTTACTATCTTATCTCAGTAACTTATTTTACTGATCTTTGGCTTGATAATGAATGTACTAATAAATAATTATGTCAGCTGCATGGGCGAAATTCTTAATTTATAATATGTTTATATAGATTTAAATTAACATTCACTTATAAATGACGTTTTCTTAATGATGTGAATGAATAATATTATGATCTAATCATTTGTATTTATAATACTTAACAACATGATATCTTTTTTTTTCTTTTCTAAAACCACATTCGTTAGGGTGAATGCAGTCTTTTAGATGTAGGAAAACTTCATAAAACAAAGGGAAAATCAGGTTTTCATGACATACAATGTAAAGGTGTGTATATTACTATTCACTTCATTCATAAGAAAACCTATATAGTGTATTTTGCATCAATCTAGTTTCTTTCTACTTTTTTAATTAACATTCTTCGGATTTAATTCCCTGCATTTATCTCCTATATATTAATAGAGAATCATTTAAAAAGTTTTAACATATATTTTGTACTAATTACAAAAGAGACTTGATGAGCTGTCACTTAATTAGCATGTCAATTTAGCTTACATGACAGCATATGAATTAATTGAAAAATTTGTAAGTCCAAAATTCAATTGCTAGAGAAATCATATGATATAGGACTTCCTCATATTTTCAAGTGGTTTTATAAATATGTATATCCCTTATATTTACTTGGAGTAGTATCCAAACAATTTAGAATGAGATTCCAATTGAATCATAATTTCCATGTACGAGAAGTCTATGCTGATTCACATTAAATACATACCATATATTCGTAATCTATATATTAATCACTAAATTTTAGGTATGTAACAATCATGGCTAAATATATTGTAAATATGTGTGTGACCATTTGATTTATGTAGTTTTATATGTATTAGAAACCTAAATATTATAACTTTTAATAATTGTAAAAATTTATGATGTAACTAAATAACATTTTACGTTATTATAATTATGTAATATAAATAATTTTAAAAATATTTCATCATGCACCAGACGAGGTCACTACCTAGTTTAAGTAAGATTCCTTAACGCATTTATCATTTGCACCTACAAATAATACAAACTATAATCAAAGACCAAACCGTTCCGTAGGTGTTTGCTTCAGTGAGACCAAACTTGAACTTGAATAAACATTGTTACAGATAACAGATCTTGGGATGGCTAAGTGTTTGAGTAGCGACGGTTTACAGAGCGGTTCAAGCTCTCCAACAATGGGACTGCAAGGAACGTTTGGTTACTTTGCACCTGAATACGCTATTGCAGGATGTGCTTCACCTATGTCAGATGTTTTCAGCTTCGGTGTTGTTCTACTCGAGCTTATAACCGGAAGGAAACCGATACAGAAACCAAGCAACAACAAAGGAGAAGAAAGTCTTGTTATTTGGGTAAAATTAAAAACAGCACTACTAGTTTATAAATCTCTTTAACCAACAAAGTTTTTAAGTCTTTGAAACTTGGTGTGTTAGGCTATGCCGCGTTTACAAGACAGTAAGAGGGTGATTGAGGAGCTGCCTGATCCCAGGCTTAACGGGAAGTTTGCTGAAGAAGAGATGCAGATAATGGCGTATCTTGCTAAAGAGTGTTTGCTTTTGGAACCAGAAGCTAGGCCAACAATGAGAGAGGTTGTTCAGATTCTTTCAACCATCATGCCAGACACTTCCAGACGTAGAAACTTCCCCATCAATCATCTTTTTCCGGTAATGTTTCTATAACTAAATGCAAACACAAGGGCATCATTTAAGCGTTTAAACATTTTTGTACTGGCAGAGTAATGAGAAGAAGAAAGAAAGCAAAGTAGGATGGTCAAGAGGTGGGAGCAGGAGTGCACATGAAGAGGAATCAGTGGATCTTACTGAGCCACGGTTCGAGTCCTTTTGCCTGCCGAATGTCAAGCCGGTCTTGCTTGAACCATCTGCACATATTTATAAGTAGATAGAAAAACACAGAACAAAAACAACACTCAGCCATCTCGCATGTGTAGATAAAAGCTCACTCTGGGCAAAGGGTAAAGCATTGAGGCTTGAGAGTTTTATTATATAAGTGTGTGTCAAGATTTGTTTTAAACTGTGACTTTTAATTTATGATCTAATAAAATATTCTTAACAAAAGCTAGAATATGTTATAATTCAATATATTGTTAGTTATTCCTTTCGGTAAATGTTAGTCAGAATTGGTTTAGGTATCTGATTGGGGATTTGCTCTAATTCCTTAGGATCGTTTGACCAAACATATTACACGGTTCAAGATAGATGCTAATATGTGGAAGCCTCTTGGGCAAGCAGTTGATTATGAGTTCATTGATGATTTTATTTGAAGAGACTAATACACTACATGATATCTTAGTATAAAGAAAATAAAATAACATATGAATCATCTAGACATTATTTGAGAAGTGATTTGTCTTATGATATTACCGTGATTTTGGAAAAAAAATGATGACATAGCATACTAACAATTTTGATTGTAACACTAGATTTTGACCGGCTTCCAAAGCGTGGGATACCTTTCATTTATATTTTTATATAATAATCTTATTTGCTTGTTCATAGTACGATATAAGATTCGAGTTTATACATTTAGACTTTGATGATTATACATAACAGTATAGATGCATAAAATATATTAGACATTTAATATCAACGATATCTCCACTTTTGGTTAGAAATATGAAAGCGTAGGAATATTTACATTATAAAAATCTAATAAAAATGGATCAAATATTTCGTTGCTTAAAATGGTAAAGTCTTTTATTTAAACATGTTTCATTTTTGCCCGACCCATTAAATTTCAAACCCGTTTAAACCCATATTTTATTAGGTAAAAATATAATGTAATATGGACTGACAGTTAAACGTCTACTTGTTTTCTTTTTGACATTTATAATATAATGTAGTAAACATTTAGCAAAAAATGGTATGCCTGATCGAATATCATTAGGTCTATCTTTAAAAATACATGACTAAATCCAAATTGATAAAATATTAAATGGAAAACGTTTTATTACTATTTATGTAAAAGTAAAGTTCCAAATAATTAGGAAAAAATCGATATATATTATTTTGGTGTGGCCCACAAATATATTGATTTAAAAGTATATTCCATAGTTAGTTTAGATTTTAAGGTAAGTTGTTATTAATATTAAAGTTGTAATCACATGAATTATATTGTATAGTTTTTTATATAATCCACCTAGAAGTAAGTTAGATCCAACTTTGTGCTTCTGTTTTAATAGTATAGATAGACATTTAAATTTAATGTTAATTTATGTTTTGGAAAGTTTTTAGAATCGGTAATAACTCATTTATCATCATTTATTTAACAATAATTAATATAATAGTAGAAATAAAAATATAATAATAATTTACAATTTTGAAATATTATTTAATTATATTTTTATAGTTATATAATTTTTATTACTAAAACAATGCTTTAAAATTTTATTCAGTTTTTTAAATTGTAATTTTCTAATCCCAATATCATTAGTTTCTTTTAATATCTAAAATTTAGAACTATTATTTAATTAGTTTTATGCTATGATAATTAAATATCTAACAATTTTTTTTCTTAATTTTATAGAATTTGATTTAATATATTTTGACAAAAAGATAAAAACGTTTCCAAGAATATAATTTTAAATATATACATATATATTATAAAATATAAATTTGAATAAAATTTATTTTATGTTAATTCTTACATATAATGAAATTAAAATTTAAAATAAAATATTGTAAACAAACAATAAAATCTAAAAATTAACAAAATTTATTTTTAAATATAATTTAAATTTTAAAATTTTATTTTTGCATATTGTGGAGGAAAACACCTAATTTGATACAAATAGACTATTGTATGGTCATCAATTTAAGTTTTCATAATTTATAATATATAGTGATGTGTAAATGAAAAATAAAAATAATTTATACAACATATAATATACATGCTTCTTTCTTATCTGAATGATATATGTATCTGCACCTTTATATTTTATTAATTTAATTTAAGATTTGCATGATACACAAGTAAATAAAAATTCTTAAAATAAAGAATTAATTTCTTTAGTTTCTATTTATATTATTATTTAATAAGTGATTTTGTTAATTTATCATATTCTACGATTTTAAGTTAAGTCATTAATTATAATAAGAATATATAATATATTAAAATTAGTTTTACTGATTTATCATGTTCTCTATAATTTTGTGTTACGTCATAAGTCTTAGTAATATCTTTATTTATTACTCTATCTTAATAAATATATATTTTCATAATTAATAAATGAATATTAACAAATTTTATCGATAATATCATACTTAATTACATATTTTCTCTAACAATCACTCGGTGTTCAATTTCACTTTAGATGAAGTGCTTCTCGTAATTTAAGATGAAATTTCTTATCGAGACATACCAGGTAAACCGTCAGACACGAGTACATCCATAAAGAGCCAACATACATTGCAAATATATTATTGTATTACATATATTAGAAAATGTATATGTATATAATGCATTTATGTTATAAAATATATATTTCGTAAGATATTTTTGAAGTAATTTGAACTTCAACTTTGTTTCTAATATCCGATTTTAGTTCAATGTAATCCGTGGACACGTCCAGAGGAGGAATGGGTATATATAAGGACAGTGTTTACAAATAATCTTATTATTATCTCTCATCATTGACTATCTGCCTTTGTTGTTAAGATTTACTACGGTCTTTAATCTCATTTATGCTGTTTGCATAATATATACTCATATTTTTCTTACCTTTTGCTCAAAATTATCTTATATTTTTTAAAAATTGAAATTATTAAGTAACATTTGTTACTTGACATATTAATCAACATACCTCATTCAAATAGAGCAATTTTAAATATGCATACTAAAATCTATTACAACAATGTCTTTACACCATCGACATAAAAAAATCATTATAAAGCACATTGTTATATCGTTTTGTCCTTTAGTGTATATCTTGTAGTAGAAAGTATAGACTATCTATCTCTACTCTACTATTATTCGCGAAATAATTTAATCATAGAAAACTAAAGTAATTGTTACCCTCTTTAATGAATATTTAGATTAATAATTAATAAAAATTTTGAAAAATAAATATATTAATCCATACATACTTATTAAGTTACAGAAACTAATTTTGAATACTACAAAACAAGATATATATATATATATAAAATATATATATATACAATAAACAAATTAGTAACGATGAATATTTCCATATTCACCATTACTAATTTGAAATACTAGAAGAGAGAATATATACTTGGTGGTTTCGATAAACACTGTTATTTTTCTAACATATCTCCTTTCAACGTCAATGGAATTTTAACAATTTTAACAAAGCGAATAATGTTTATTCGTTGTTCATAAACTATTATTCTCGTTTGATATGACATATTAATCTTTTTGTAAAACCCACAGTGATTAAGCTTTTCTTTCATTTATGTAATCAACATATGGCGATTTATGATGAAGATGATCATATAGATATTGTTTTTTGTAAACTTATATAGTTTCAGCTTATATGTTTTTATCATATAGATATTTTTATAAATCGCTCTTAAGTATTGTGGTCTAATGTTTTTGCATGAATTGAGGCAAACTGCAAAATTTCTGAAAGCAAAAAAAAATCTATTCGAATTTTCAACAAGTTTTTCTTGGTTACAAAAGTAAGGGAGTATAACCTATATGATAAAGGCTTAAATATAGGAAAGATGATATATTCCCCTAATACGTGCAGTCATTCTATCTAATAATTTGCTTAAGATATTTAAAGGTCCTAAGAGAAATAAAGAGATATGTATTCTCAAAGGAATTGTTTATAAGACATATAAGGATGCATATTACTCATTAAGAATAGTAGATGATGATAAAGAGTATATTGAACCAATTAACAAAGCCAATATAAGATTTTAAGAAGATTTTATTTGTTGTGTTTTTATATGATGAGCAAAGACTTAAATAGTTTACGATTCAGCAAAATAGTAAAATATTTGCCTAGGAACAACAATTTATTGGCTAATTTAAGGAATATCTCTTGTCAAGACTTGGTTATGGATAAAAATATAAATCATTTATAATGGATAGGATTAAGAAGTAAAATTGTATTAAGATGTTGCATCAAGTGGTATAGCTTCTCTTATGTTGTGTGGGAGAACATCTTCCTCTAGGTTTGAGATTCCAATTTCAATGAATTTTCAACGTGGTCGATAAGTTTTGGTTCACATCAAGCAAATTTGATTAAGGGACTGAACTCATTATATGTGAGGAAGCTCCAAGTAAACACTGCTTTGAAACTTTGGATAGCACAGTGAGAGTTATACTCAAATGTAATATTGTTTGTGGTAGTAAGATTATTGTCTTTGGTGGATGTTTTCAGCATATAATACCATTTATAGTTGGAGACAATGGAGTTAAAATTGTCTTGTCAACTTTGAACTCATCTTACTTGTGACAAATTGCAAAGGTAAGGAATTCACAATGAAAATGTGCCTTAAATTTCCTTGCCAAGCTACATGAAACAAATTATTGGTGGAGATGATAGTGAACTAAACTTGCAAGGATTCCAAAATAGGTATTGGATATAGGCAATGTGAAGATTAACGAGCCTAATACTGAAGAGGTATAGATTGATAGTCTTGAAGACTTTTTGATAATTGAATGTGATGATCCCAGTGAGATACTGTTAAAGAAATGTATGAATATTCTATGTAAGAGAGTGAAATTCCAAATTCTTTCAAAAAGGGTAACATTAAGTTTTCGAATCAATATTTCGATGTGATAAATGAACATATGTTAACCCAAATATAAAGTAATTCTTTGGTATAAGGTTTATTTTACCTTTTGTTATTTCCGTTCATCCATTTTTCTTTTGAACATTTTATAGGGTGACAAGCATTCATATCTTAGTTTTAGATAGTATTGATACTTATTTGATCAAAAAAGATAGTATTGATACTTCTGAAACAAGAAAAATAGAAGGTATGGTCTATAATCAAAAATATCTAAACAACATTAAGATTTAGGGTTACAAAAAATGATTTAAAGCTGAGAACTGATGTTCCCAGTGAGAAAAGGACACCGAAAAATATAAGATATTTTGGAGATTTTGGATGTTTCAAAATATAAGATATTTTGGAGATTTTGGATGTTTCAAAATATAAGATATTTTGGAGATTTTGGATGTTTCAAAATATAAGATATTTTGGAGATTTTGGATGTTTCAAAATATAAGATATTTTGGAGATTTTGGATGTTTCAAAATATAAGATATTTTGGAGATTTTGGATGTTTCAAAATATAAGATATTTTGGAGATTTTGGATGTTTCAAAATATAAGATATTTTGGAGATTTTGGATGTTTCAAAATATAAGATATTTTGGAGATTTTGGATGTTTCAAAATATAAGATATTTTGGAGATTTTGGATGTTTCAAAATATAAGATATTTTGGAGATTTTGGATGTTTCAAAATATAAGATATTTTGGAGATTTTGGATGTTTCAAAATATAAGATATTTTGGAGATTTTGGATGTTTCAAAATATAAGATATTTTGGAGATTTTGGATGTTTCAAAATATAAGATATTTTGGAGATTTTGGATGTTTCAAAATATAAGATATTTTGGAGATTTTGGATGTTTCAAAATATAAGATATTTTGGAGATTTTGGATGTTTCAAAATATAAGATATTTTGGAGATTTTGGATGTTTCAAAATATAAGATATTTTGGAGATTTTGGATGTTTCAAAATATAAGATATTTTGGAGATTTTGGATGTTTCAAAATATAAGATATTTTGGAGATTTTGGATGTTTCAAAATATAAGATATTTTGGAGATTTTGGATGTTTCAAAATATAAGATATTTTGGAGATTTTGGATGTTTCAAAATATAAGATATTTTGGAGATTTTGGATGTTTCAAAATATAAGATATTTTGGAGATTTTGGATGTTTCAAAATATAAGATATTTTGGAGATTTTGGATGTTTCAAAATATAAGATATTTTGGAGATTTTGGATGTTTCAAAATATAAGATATTTTGGAGATTTTGGATGTTTCAAAATATAAGATATTTTGGAGATTTTGGATGTTTCAAAATATAAGATATTTTGGAGATTTTGGATGTTTCAAAATATAAGATATTTTGGAGATTTTGGATGTTTCAAAATATAAGATATTTTGGAGATTTTGGATGTTTCAAAATATAAGATATTTTGGAGATTTTGGATGTTTCAAAATATAAGATATTTTGGAGATTTTGGATGTTTCAAAATATAAGATATTTTGGAGATTTTGGATGTTTCAAAATATAAGATATTTTGGAGATTTTGGATGTTTCAAAATATAAGATATTTTGGAGATTTTGGATGTTTCAAAATATAAGATATTTTGGAGATTTTGGATGTTTCAAAATATAAGATATTTTGGAGATTTTGGATGTTTCAAAATATAAGATATTTTGATAGTTTTAAGGTACTTTAACTTTATTAAAATTGGTTAACCAATAACATTTTACGTTATTATAATTATGTAATATAAATAATTTTAAAAATATTTCATCATGCACCGACTAGGTCACTACCTAGTTTAAGTAAGATTCCTTAACGCATTTATCATTTGCACCTACAAATAATACAAACTATAATCAAGAATGAGCCGCTGAAATACACTAAGACTTGATTCAGCTATCTTGTCTACTCCAGTTCCTTGTTGAATTCCTAGAGATGGGTTGATCCGCCCTTTTCTTAATGAAAACTCGATACGATACAAAGGTAAGTACATCACATAATCTCCCATAGGGAAAACCGAGTATTAGCATGATATTGTCACGAAAGCTCCATGCAACATAAATATATGCTTTGTTCATACTCCCTCCGTTCCATTATATAAGATATTTTGGAGATTTTGGATGTTTCAAAATATAAGATATTTTGGAGATTTTGGATGTTTCAAAATATAAGATATTTTGGAGATTTTGGATGTTTCAAAATATAAGATATTTTGGAGATTTTGGATGTTTCAAAATATAAGATATTTTGGAGATTTTGGATGTTTCAAAATATAAGATATTTTGGAGATTTTGGATGTTTCAAAATATAAGATATTTTGGAGATTTTGGATGTTTCAAAATATAAGATATTTTGGAGATTTTGGATGTTTCAAAATATAAGATATTTTGATAGTTTTAAGGTACTTTAACTTTATTAAAATTGGTTAACCAATAACATTTTACGTTATTATAATTATGTAATATAAATAATTTTAAAAATATTTCATCATGCACCGACTAGGTCACTACCTAGTTTAAGTAAGATTCCTTAACGCATTTATCATTTGCACCTACAAATAATACAAACTATAATCAAGAATGAGCCGCTGAAATACACTAAGACTTGATTCAGCTATCTTGTCTACTCCAGTTCCTTGTTGAATTCCTAGAGATGGGTTGATCCGCCCTTTTCTTAATGAAAACTCGATACGATACAAAGGTAAGTACATCACATAATCTCCCATAGGGAAAACCGAGTATTAGCATGATATTGTCACGAAAGCTCCATGCAACATAAATATATGCTTTGTTCATACTCCCTCCGTTCCATTATATAAGATATTTTGGAGATTTTGGATGTTTCAAAATATAAGATATTTTGGAGATTTTGGATGTTTCAAAATATAAGATATTTTGGAGATTTTGGATGTTTCAAAATATAAGATATTTTGATAGTTTTAAGGTACTTTAACTTTATTAAAATTGGTTAACCAATAACATTTTACGTTATTATAATTATGTAATATAAATAATTTTAAAAATATTTCATCATGCACCGACTAGGTCACTACCTAGTTTAAGTAAGATTCCTTAACGCATTTATCATTTGCACCTACAAATAATACAAACTATAATCAAGAATGAGCCGCTGAAATACACTAAGACTTGATTCAGCTATCTTGTCTACTCCAGTTCCTTGTTGAATTCCTAGAGATGGGTTGATCCGCCCTTTTCTTAATGAAAACTCGATACGATACAAAGGTAAGTACATCACATAATCTCCCATAGGGAAAACCGAGTATTAGCATGATATTGTCACGAAAGCTCCATGCAACATAAATATATGCTTTGTTCATACTCCCTCCGTTCCATTATATAAGATATTTTGGAGATTTTGGATGTTTCAAAATATAAGATATTTTGGAGATTTTGGATGTTTCAAAATATAAGATATTTTGGAGATTTTGGATGTTTCAAAATATAAGATATTTTGATAGTTTTAAGGTACTTTAACTTTATTAAAATTGGTTAACCAATAACATTTTACGTTATTATAATTATGTAATATAAATAATTTTAAAAATATTTCATCATGCACCGACTAGGTCACTACCTAGTTTAAGTAAGATTCCTTAACGCATTTATCATTTGCACCTACAAATAATACAAACTATAATCAAGAATGAGCCGCTGAAATACACTAAGACTTGATTCAGCTATCTTGTCTACTCCAGTTCCTTGTTGAATTCCTAGAGATGGGTTGATCCGCCCTTTTCTTAATGAAAACTCGATACGATACAAAGGTAAGTACATCACATAATCTCCCATAGGGAAAACCGAGTATTAGCATGATATTGTCACGAAAGCTCCATGCAACATAAATATATGCTTTGTTCATACTCCCTCCGTTCCATTATATAAGATATTTTGGAGATTTTGGATGTTTCAAAATATAAGATATTTTGGAGATTTTGGATGTTTCAAAATATAAGATATTTTGGAGATTTTGGATGTTTCAAAATATAAGATATTTTGGAGATTTTGGATGTTTCAAAATATAAGATATTTTGGAGATTTTGGATGTTTCAAAATATAAGATATTTTGGAGATTTTGGATGTTTCAAAATATAAGATATTTTGGAGATTTTGGATGTTTCAAAATATAAGATATTTTGGAGATTTTGGATGTTTCAAAATATAAGATATTTTGATAGTTTTAAGGTACTTTAACTTTATTAAAAATTGGTTAACCAATAACATTTTACTACATTGTTTATGATAAGTTAACTTATTTTTATTTTATATTATTAATAATATTATATTAGAAAAGGTAAGTTTCTTAATTGTTGTGCATTCAAGAAAATATCTTATATTATGGAATGAAAAATATCTTATATTATGGAATGAAAAATATCTTATATTATGGAATGAAAAATATCTTATATTATGGAATGAAAAATATCTTATATTATGGTACGGAGGGAGTATGTTTTTATTTAAGTCACAAACTTCTTTATATAGATTTAAATTAACATTCACTTATAAATGACGTTTTCTTAATGATGTGAATGAATAATATTATGATCTAATCATTTGTATTTATAATACTTAACAACATGATATCTTTTTTTCTTTTCTAAAACCACATTCGTTAGGGTGAATGCAGTCTTTTAGATGTAGGAAAACTTCATAAAACAAAGGGAAAATCAGGTTTTCATGACATACAATGTAAAGGTGTGTATATTACTATTCACTTCATTCATAAGAAAACCTATATAGTGTATTTTGCATCAATCTAGTTTCTTTCTACTTTTTAATTAACATTCTTCGGTTTAATTCCCTGCATTTATCTCCTATATATTAATAGAGAATCATTTAAAAATTTGTAACATATATTTTGTACTAATTAAAAAAGAGATTTGATGAGGTATCACTTAATTAGGATGTCAATTTAGCATACATGACAGCATATGAATTAATTGAAAATTTGTAACTTCAAAATCAAATTGCTAGAGAAATCATATGATATACGACTTCCTGGTATTTCCAAGTGGTTTTATAAATATGTATATCCCTTATATTTACTTGAGTAGTATCCAAATAATTTAGAATGAGATTCCAACTGAATCATAATTTCTATGTACGGGAGGTTTACGCTGATCCACATTAAATACATACCATATATTCGTGATCTATATATTAATCACTAAATTTTAGGTATGTAACAATCATGGCTAAATATATTGTAAATATGTGTGTGACCATTTGATTTATGTAGTTTTATATGTATTAGAAACCTAAATATTATAACTTTTAATAATTGTAAAAATTTATGATGTAACTAAATAACATTTTACGTTATTATAATTATGTAATATAAATAATTTTAAAAATATTTCATCATGCACCAGACGCAGGTCACTACCTAGTTTAAGTAAGATTCCTTAACGCATTTATCATTTGCACCTACAAATAATACAAACTATAATCAAGAATGAGCCGCTGAAATACACTAAGACTTGATTCAGCTATCTTGTCTACTCCAGTTCCTTGTTGAATTCCTAGAGATGGGTTGATCCGCCCTTTTCTTAATGAAAACTCGATACGATACAAAGGTAAGTACATCACATAATCTCCCATAGGGAAAACCGAGTATTAGCATGATATTGTCACGAAAGCTCCATGCAACATAAATATATGCTTTGTTCATACTCCCTCCGTTCCATTATATAAGATATTTTGGAGATTTTTGGATGTTTCAAAATATAAGATATTTTGATAGTTTTAAGGTACTTTAACTTTATTAAAAATTGGTTAACCAATAACATTTTACTACATTGTTTATGATAAGTTAACTTATTTTTAATTTATATTCATAGTTAATATGTATATTTGTGAATAATACCATGAATTGAAACTGCAAAATTGCATGTTTAAGCATACCAATTGGTGGAAGTTATTCCAACTTGTTTCTAGTTTTAAGAATGTCCTTTTGCTCAAAGATAACCTTTCGAGACTACATTGACCTATTCATATCATACGAATTTATTTAATGTCGCTATGATATTATTTTATACTTATAAAACATAAAGAAATGCAAATAGTCGTCCGTATGAAATTTCCAACCCCACTCCATTTCTTATTTTAAAATGAAATAAAATATAAAATTGAATAAAAATATTCTAATCCTATTACATTTTTCATTTCATAATAAACTTTACTCTATAAATAAAGTAATTTGTTTTTTGTTCATTACTCTATAAATAAGAGTAGTTTATTCCATAATAAATTTTACTCTGTAAATTGAGTAATTTGTCCGCGTTTGTGATCGGGTGGTCAAGGTGTTCCGTGGATCACAAGGGGACCAGAGTTCAGTCCACACACCAGATTTTCACAGCGGCACACCGCGGCTTTCACATTCTCTCTCCGGGGAAATAGTTTACCTTTTTTTTTAATTTTAAGCTTATCACTTAAATGTAGTTTCAGATAAATAATACCTTAATTTGAATAGAAGACAAGGCTACAATGCAAATATAATATAACACTTACACGAGTAAATAACTCAGTGGGGTAACTTAAACAAATTAATTAAAACATAATCAAATGAATGGATGTGTTATGTACCAAGGTTGATGATAATATCTCAACAGAATCGTCGTCCATAGATTACATATTCCGGTGAAATAATCGTTTAGATTTAAAAAAAATAAGTAACATATGAAAACAAGTAAGAACCAAGATTTTGAAGTTAAATGGATGAATCATGAATTTAATGTTTATAAAGTAGACTGTCTCAACTCGAGAACAATTTCACACACAACACAAGTCGTATAGAGGTTGTTTGATTTCCTCACTTTAAAATGCTAGAAAGTATGTATTTAAGCTATATTACCGCTCTGAACCAAGATATCCAAAAGAAACAAGACAGCATAGTTTAAGAGTGAAGATGAAAAATAGTAAAAATATGTTTGAACACAAAAAGAGAGTAAAAATATATTAAGAAACTTGAAAGTCAAATGTAGTCCAATGCAGGAACTGGTACAAAACACATGGCCGGATTCGAAAACGAGTCAACTCCTCGGATCTTACAAACCTTACCAATCTAATTAAGTGGGAAGTGTATGTATATCACTACTATTCATAATACTTAACTCAATACCTAGTAAATAAATATATTAATCCATACATACTTATTAAGTTACAGAAACTAATTTTGAATACTACAAAACAAGATATATATATATATATAAAATATATATATATACAATAAAACAAATTAGTAACGATGAATATTTCCATATTCACCATTACTAATTTGAAATACTAGAAGAGAGAATATATACTTGGTGGTTTCGATAAACACTGTTATTTTTCTAACATATCTCCTTTCAACGTCAATGGAATTTTAACAATTTTAACAAAACTAATAATGTTTATTTGTTCATAAACTATTATTCTCGTTTGATATGACATATTAATCTTTTTGTAAAACCCACAGTGATTAAGCTTTCTTTCATTTATGTAATCAACATATGGCGATTTATGATGAAGATGATCATATAGATATTGTTTTTTGTAAACTTATATAGTTTCAGCTTATATGTTTTTATCATATAGATATTTTTATAAATCGCTCTTAAGTATTGTGGTCTAATGTTTTTGCATGAATTGAGGCAAACTGCAAAATTTCTGAAAGCAAAAAAAATCTATTCGAATTTTCAACAAGTTTTTCTTGGTTACAAAAAGTAAGGGAGTATAACCTATATGATAAAGGCTTAAATATAGGAAAGATGATATATTCCCCTAATACGTGCAGTCATTCTATCTAATAATTTGCTTAAGATATTTAAAGGTCCTAAGAGAAATAAAGAGATATGTATTCTCAAAGGAATTGTTTATAAGACATATAAGGATGCATATTACTCATTAAGAATAGTAGATGATGATAAAGAGTATATTGAACCAATTAACAAAGCCAATATAAGATTTTAAGAAGATTTTATTTGTTGTGTTTTTATATGATGAGCAAAGACTTAAATAGTTTACGATTCAGCAAAATAGTAAAATATTTGCCTAGGAACAACAATTTATTGGCTAATTTAAACGGAATATCTCTTGTCAAGACTTGGTTATGGATAAAATATAAATCATTTATAATGGATAGGATTAAGAAGTAAAATTGTATTAAGATGTTGCATCAAGTGGTATAGCTTCTCTTATGTTGTGGGGAGAACATCTTCCCTCTAGGTTTGAGATTCCAATTTCAATGAATTTTCAACGGGTCGATAAGTTTTGGTTCACATCAAGCAAATTTGATTAAGGGACTGAACTCATTATATGTGAGGAAGCTCCAAGTAAACACTGCTTTGAAACTTTGGATAGCACAGTGAGAGTTATACTCAAATGTAATATTGTTTGTGGTAGTAAGATTATTGTCTTTGGTGGATGTTTTCAGCATATAATACCATTTATAGTTGGAGACAATGGAGTTAAAATTGTCTTGTCAACTTTGAACTCATCTTACTTGTAGACAAATTGCAAAGGTAAGGAATTCACAATGAAAATGTGCCTTAAATTTCCTTGCCAAGCTACATGAAACAAATTATTGGTGGAGATGATAGTGAACTAAACTTGCAAGGATTCCAAAATAGGTATTGGATATAGGCAATGTGAAGATTAACGAGCCTAATACTGAAGAGGTATAGATTGATAGTCTTGAAGACTTTTTGATAATTGAATGTGATGATCCCAGGCGAGATACTGTTAAAGAAATGTATGAATATTCTATGTAAGAGAGTGAAATTCCAAATTCTTTCAAAAAAAGGGTAACATTAAGTTTTCGGAATCAATATTTCGATGTGATAAATGAACATATGTTAACCCAAATATAAAGTAATTCTTTGGTATAAGGTTTATTTTACCTTTTTGTTATTTCCGTTCATCCATTTTTCTTTTGAACATTTTATAGGGTGACAAGCATTCATATCTTAGTTTTAGATAGTATTGATACTTATTTGATCAAAAAAAAAGATAGTATTGATACTTCTGAAACAAGAAAAATAGAAGGTATGGTCTATAATCAAAAATATCTAAACAACATTAAGATTTAGGGTTACAAAAAATGATTTAAAGCTGAGAACTGATGTTCCCAGTGAGAAAAGGACCGAAAAACATAATATATGTAGTTTATAAAGAAGCTTTCCAGAATATTTACACATGAGTATTTTCAAGTTTTTTACGTGATAAAAATATATCTATTTATACGAACGATTGTGTTATATAAAAAGAGTTTGTTGTTCAGTTTATTACAGAGTTTTTTAGCTCATGAATAATACCTTACTATCTTATCTCAGTAACTTATTTTACTGATCTTTGGCTTGATAATGAATGTACTAATAAATAATTATGTCAGCTGCATGGGCGAAATTCTTAATTTATAATATGTTTATATAGATTTAAATTAACATTCACTTATAAATGACGTTTTCTTAATGATGTGAATGAATAATATTATGATCTAATCATTTGTATTTATAATACTTAACAACATGATATCTTTTTTTCTTTTCTAAAACCACATCGTTAGGGTGAATGCAGTCTTTTAGATGTAGGAAAACTTCATAAAACAAAGGGAAAATCAGGTTTTCATGACATACAATGTAAAGGTGTGTATATTACTATTCACTTCATTCATAAGAAAACCTATATAGTGTATTTTGCATCAATCTAGTTTCTTTCTACTTTTTAATTAACATTCTTGATTTAATTCCCTGCATTTATCTCCTATATATTAATAGAGAATCATTTAAAAATTTTAACATATATTTTGTACTAATTACAAAAGAGACTTGATGAGCTGTCACTTAATTAGCATGTCAATTTAGCTTACATGACAGCATATGAATTAATTGAAAAATTTGTAAGTCCAAAATTCAATTGCTAGAGAAATCATATGATATAGGACTTCCTCATATTTTCAAGTGGTTTTATAAATATGTATATCCCTTATATTTACTTGGAGTAGTATCCAAACAATTTAGAATGAGATTCCAATTGAATCATAATTTCCATGTACGAGAAGTCTATGCTGATTCACATTAAATACATACCATATATTCGTAATCTATATATTAATCACTAAATTTTAGGTATGTAACAATCATGGCTAAATATATTGTAAATATGTGTGTGACCATTTGATTTATGTAGTTTTATATGTATTAGAAACCTAAATATTATAACTTTTAATAATTGTAAAATTTATGATGTAACTAAATAACATTTTACGTTATTATAATTATGTAATATAAATAATTTTAAAATATTTCATCATGCACCAGCACGAGGTCACTACCTAGTTTAAGTAAGATTCCTTAACGCATTTATCATTTGCACCTACAAATAATACAAACTATAATCAAGAATGAGCCGCTGAAATACACTAAGACTTGATTCAGCTATCTTGTCTACTCCAGTTCCTTGTTGAATTCCTAGAGATGGGTTGATCCGCCCTTTTCTTAATGAAAACTCGATACGATACAAAGGTAAGTACATCACATAATCTCCCATAGGGGAAAACCGAGTATTAGCATGATATTGTCACGAAAGCTCCATGCAACATAAATATATGCTTTGTTCATACTCCCTCCGTTCCATTATATAAGATATTTTGGAGATTTTTGGATGTTTCAAAATATAAGATATTTTGATAGTTTTAAGGTACTTTAACTTTATTAAAAATTGGTTAACCAATAACATTTTACTACATTGTTTATGATAAGTTAACTTATTTTTATTTTATATTATTAATAATATTATATTCTGAAAAGGTAAGTTTCTTAATTGTTGTGCATTCAAGCAAAATATCTTATATTATGGAATGAAAAATATCTTATATTATGGTACGGAGGGAGTATGTTTTTTATTTAAGTCACAAACTTCTTTATATAGATTTGATAAGTAAAAATAATAATTGAATAGTAACATATTTGGATAATCGAAGAAAGAGAAGGTGGGGATGATATGAGATCAATCAAGAAAAGCCCATATGGCGTGTTCCCGTGGCCTCACCACACCAAACCCCATTTATTCCAAATGAACCTGCAATTAATTGCCAACCCAAGCATTGTCTCTTAATGTATCCTTCCCCTTATGAAAATGAGCCAAATAAGAAATGAAGATATATGTATAAAAATAATGTAAGGTTCGTATAGTATTTTCCTATATGCTGACATAAAAAAATCAATTCATTTTTTTTGTCAAAATCAATTCATATATTATTTTTGCAAGCTATTCAATTTTTGTTTACTTTCCTAGGACCCAATATTAAGATATTGCACACGAAGTTATGTGTTATGAAGATACATAAACGCCGTTGAGTAGAATTCAAAACTGCTAAACATATGTTTTAATGTTTACTAATTCACTGCAGATTTATATATATGAATTATAAAATGCATTTCTTTAATTTATATTCATAGTTAATATGTATATTTGTGAATAATACCATGAATTGAAACTGCAAAATTGCATGTTTAAGCATTACCAAGTGGTGGAAGTTTGTTCCAACTTGTTTCTAATTTTAAAAATTTGTCCTTTTGCTCAAAGAGAGCCTTTCGAGACTACATTGACCTATTCATATAATACGAATTGATTTAATGACGCTAAGATGTATTTTATACTTATAAAACATAAACATAAAGAAACGCAAATAGTCGTCCGTATGAAATTTCCAACCCCACTCCATTTCTTATTTTAAAATGAAATAAAATATAAAATTGAATAAAAATATTCTAATCCTATTACATTTTTCATTTCATAATAAACTTTACTCTATAAATAAAGTAATTTGTTTTTTGTTCATTACTCTATAAATAAGAGTAGTTTATTCCATAATAAATTTTACTCTGTAAATTGAGTAATTTGTCCGCGTTTGTGATCGGGTGGTCAAGGTGTTCCGTGGATCCTACAAAGGGACCCGAGTTAGTCCACCACACCGATTACACCTGCAGCGTGGCTTCATTCTCTCTCCGGGGAAATAGTTTACCTTTTTTTTTAATTTTAAGCTTATCACTTAAATGTAGTTTCAGATAAATAATACCTTAATTTGAATAGAAGACAAGGCTACAATGCAAATATAATATAACACTTACACGAGTAAATAACTCAGTGGGGTAACTTTAACAAATTAATTAAAACATCATCAAATGAATGAATGTGTTTATGTACCAAGGTTGATGATAACGTCTCAACAGAATCGTTGTCCATAAAAGCAACTAGATTACAAATTCCGGTGAAATAATCGTTTAGACTAAACAAAAAGAATTAACAAATGAAAACATGTAAGAACCAAGATTTTGTTGTTATATTGATGAATCATGAATTTAATGTTTGGAAAGTAGACTGTCTCAACTCGAGAACAAATTCACACACAAGTCGTATAACCAGTGATTGTTTGGTTTCCTCTCTTCACAAAGAAAGTATGTATTTTAAGCTATATTACCGCTCTGGAACATGATATCCAAAAGAAACATAGACAGCGTAGTTTAAGAGTGAAGATGAAAAATAGTAAAAAATATGTTTGAACACAAAAAGAGAGTAGAAATATATTAAGAAACTTGAAAGTCAAATGAAGTCCATGCAGGTACTGGTACAAAACACATGGCCGGATTCCAAAACGAGTCAACTCCTCGGATCTTACAAACCTTACCAATCTAATTAAGTGGGAAGTGTATGTATATCACTACTATTCATAATACTTAACTCAATACCTAGTAAATAAATATATTTTCCATTCAGTATTTAATTTAACAAAATATTCTATCCCAAATAAAGTCAATACCCAAATACTGAAGGAGTAATGAATTTTGTCTACCCCTACTTAAGTGATAAAGATATATACCATATTGATGGTTACTAATCACAAAAACTGGAAGATTAGTAGTCTAATCAACTATAGTTATTGATTTTATCAGCTATAGTAATTGGTTTTTGATTGGTATCTAGGAGGAAATAAATAATAACATTTATAGAATTACCTTTGTTAAAAACGTTAACCAATAACTATCAATCAACTTTGGTGAACAAAAAGTTCTATTTTACTTGCCTGCCAACTTGTTTGAATCTCGAAAACAATAACTCGTATTTTTTTAATTCAACAAAAAATACAACTTGTTTGTTTTCTTTCTCATAATTTGGCTTTGTACTTTATGTAAATAACTAAAGCCACAATAACTACTTTAAATGGTATATATAGTAGATTATAATCATGTGATCCGTACAAGAAAAAGCTCCACTTTGTCCACACCAATACAGTGGAAACGAACACTATATTCAAGTGAAACTCGCTCTCAAATACGAAGCTAAAGGTATCAATCTTTGTCTGAAGAAGAACACACCCAAGAAAAGAAGAAAACAAATCTGCACAAAGCATTGATGAACGAAGAACACTTCACGTTTCAGTGAGTCTCTTTTTTCTCTATCTGTGAGTGTCCTTTTTGCTCGCATTTTCGTTGTTGTGGTCCTACTTGGTATTCTTACAGCTGTTTCGTTTGATGTTGTGTTATGTCGGTGCCTTAATTTCAACTTCCTTTTTTAGTTTTCACATGTCGACATTTTTTCCCCGTAAAATAAGTCTATCATCTGTTGCAGGGTTTTGCGGTCTTGTTTTGCTTGTTACCTAAGCGACTCAAAAACTTTTCCCCTATTTTTCTTCCTCACATT
>JAAMPC010000441.1:0-27503 GCA_016771965.1 Brassica carinata | reverse complement strand
GTGAAAGTGACTGGCAATATCAGACGATGAAACCCAAAACAAAGGTACATAAGAAGAAACGATCCTCTGAATCATTCCCAATATCTGAATCTCACTGTCTTTTTTCTTTTCCATTTTCTACTTTGATTTTTAACACAACAGAGTTACTTTTTAACTTTTTCCTCTGGGACGTTTTTTTTCCTTTTCCTTCTGAACTACTTTAGTTGTTGACAACAATAAAACTTCTGTTGATACTCGAGCGTTCATGGGCAAGCTCTATTTGTTTGTTGAAGATTTGTTATCACTAGTCGAGCTAATATATACGATGATGTGTGAGGAATTTCCGTAACATAGGCATAGTATAACTGACATATTTTTTGTGTTAAAAAAAAAACTGCCATATTTAAATTTGAGTGTTGGTTTCACAAGAATAATGTGACGCTATATTTGAAAAGAAATACAAGGATTTACTTATTAATTTTTTTCAATACAAGGATTTTGTTCTGGTTTCAGGTTTTTTTTTTTTTTAAATTAAAGTTCTTGTTTCAGTTATATGCCAGTAGATCTATGAATAAAAACCTAGCTAGAACTACTCGATATAAACAAAGAATCATCATCTATATTATATTATATATATTATACTTCTCAAAAAATGATATTACATATTATATTCACTTGGTTGACATATATGAATACAATTATACGTGGTTTCGTTAGAAAGTATTATTTTATTTTTAGTATCTTATTTGTTGTAAAGTACGGTGGAGACAAGGGAATGCTAGAGATTATTAATCAGTATAATCATGACAATCACTATAATTAGAGATTCACGATAATCATAAAATAAATATAAATCGTTTGCCTATTTAAGTTTTAAGCTCTTCAACTTTACTATATAAATGTATTTGCTCTTCCTAATAGCAATTATATATGTGATATCAAAAAAACTTCTACAGAGATATAATAGTTTATTAGTGGATAAAAACAGTTCAAAAAAAAAATCTACAGGGAAACAAGTAAAACATAACGTGCATGCATCTAATAATAATTTATTTTTCCTTATATAGTACTATGAAACTAGTTTCCAAAGTTCTATTTCAAATACTAACTTTTAAATTTTCCGAATGACGCCAAGTAGATAACGATTATGAAGGTCCTCTCTTGGATGTTAATGTTTCATGTCTGATTGTCCTTTAACAATGGTATCAATTATCCAAAACCTATATATAAACGGAAAGAAAATACAAATAAAGTACTAACATTGAAAAAGAATATAAAAATATTAAATGATAAATTATGGTAATTAAAATGTAACATTAAACTGTAATAAAATAATTACACCATAATTTTTTTGATTAGAAATTATGGACACTAGTTACATAAATTTTCATATGTTCCAAGTCAGCTTCTGAAAATTTTGATTTAGATATTAGCAATTCTTACTAATGATAGGTTTTCAACAGAATATTTTTTCAGAATATAGATATGTATTCTATTCACTGATATTAAATTACTCGACAGTAGGCAATGTAACCGTAGGCCATATAACTTAATTAAATGGTAAAAATTAGTTTGTTGGAGAATTAGAAAGTATCGGTACCATTTATATACTATTATACCAAACTTTTCTTGATTCTTTTCGATTGTCCCCATATCATTTAAGTCTGTGAAGTCGTTACTTCACTGTTTTTCGATTGATCAAGTTCACAACTAAATAAATGCTCAACTCATTAGGTCAGTTATTGATGCAGACATGAAGAAAAGGAAGCTTTGCACGTTTTAGCTTTCCAAAAGTTCTGTATGATTTAATTATGCATGGTCCCTCCTTGTTTAGTAGATGGCCGAAAAAGGGTTTGTTAAAGGGTCGATTGAATTGGTCTGTCTTCAAATACTTTTGTCTAAAGTATTGAGATATTGATAAACCGGGTACTAAAACTAGCTTCTGTAATGATTTTTCTTCTTCTTCTCCCTTTTTTTTAATATGTCGAGGGGTTCCACTTGATTCTCAATGCAAATCAAATACAAGGTAGTGAACTGCATCAGGACGTCGTTAGCATTGTTGGTCTTGAGTCATGTCATCTTCAACATATGTGTGGTTGTAGTTTCATTTTGAAAGTTGGAACTTCATTATTATCTCGTGTATGATCTCAAAATTATTGAAAGATTTTCTGGCTCGTTTGAGTGTCCACAAGCCCAATCTGGAGAATAGACAAAGAAACCGACCGCTTAATTTATTATAATTTTATACTATAATTTTAGTCGTAGATAGAACATTATGAAAAAATTATATGAAAACATTATAATTTTTTTTTGTCAAAAAGAGGCTCAAATTTCTTTGAGCTTGGTATATTATGAATTATTTTTAAATGTCAGACCGACCGTGTATCCAAGGCTGGCCATATTGTAATGATAATAACTAATAATTATATGCTGTTTCAGTAAAGTGACGTTAAAGCACTTAGCCCATATTATTTAACCCTTTCCGTTGCGGTAACGGATGTTGTTCCTCCAGTGAACCATCTCTCGGGTTTATGTAAACCATTTTTCTTGTGATATGCCCACACATTAACCAACAGTTCCAGAAACCGGCAGTAACAGTGTTTCCTCTACTTATTGTAGAAAACAAAAGTAACCATAAATTTTTGTTAAAGATGGGAGAAAACAAGTATGAAGCTGAGGTTTTACCTCAAGTTGCGAAGGGTGCTAACAGTTACTTTGTAGAAAGTAATGTAGCTTCAGTTCCATACTGACATACCCCCAAGGAGCAACATCTAACTGAAACACATGGCAATTGCCCATGAGCGTGCCAATGGGCATGGCCCATGTTGGAAGCCCATGTTTGGACAAATGTAGTTTATCAGTTATCATTAGGACCCTTTATCATTTATCAAATGTTAGATTGTTATCACTGACCAATGTATAACGCAAATCAAAGCTCAAATAAATGCAATCTGTATTCTGCAATTGTATTCAATGTAGCAGACATTTATTTTATTAAATGCGGCATATGGTTACATTACATGCAATCTATGTAAATGGATTAAACGTGGATACTGATCCGATGTCTTTTCATCACACAGTAAATCGAAATCATGAAAAGTAAATGCTCGTCGTCATCGACACCTTCCGTCCTCCTTATACAGTACCTTTGTCAATCTCACGACTCACGTATAATCACATATTCACATGATAATATACTGTTTACCTTGTCCTTTTCTTTGGATTTTGTAGTTACAAGGACATCATTATTGGTAAAAACTAAAAAGTCATGTGAATATCTTCACTGCTGTAATTAATAACAATATATTTCATTTTGTTTAAATGTGTGATTAAAATTTGACATAGATTTGTAAAAAACTTGTTTACAAAAAAACATATTCAAGCAAAATACCAATCAAATAGACAAATAGCACTAAAACATGAATTTTTTAACACATAAAATCTCATAAATAACATTCATTAAAAGATCAAAACAAACATATATCTATTTATAACTATATAATCAATTAATATATTAAAATTAAATTTCAAATTAATTTTTCTAAAGTATGTAAAAATAATATACGATAAGTTTATATATATATTTAGAATTTATTGATTATGGTTTATGATTTAGTATTTCAGGACGGATGTAAGATTAATGTAGAGTAATATAGTTTTCTACTGATCAATGAATGTTATTTTATAAAAGAAAAAATATTTATCTTGTCATTTTGAGGAAAAAGCTAAAAGCTGGAGAAAACACACCCCTAAATAGGCCATGCCCATTGGCTATTACCACCACTAGGTAAGTACATTGTCCCCAACTATATGAGGTAAGAAATAACGAGATTTTCACACGAGTTAGATTTCGGATTCTCTCAACTGTCAATGAGAGCGACACATCGTAGATAACGTTTCTCTTTCTAGCTAAAATACAAAAAACGAAATTATTGAGTTTCTCAAAACTTATCCTCTCTTCCTCCGCCCATCTCAGCTTCGCTTCCTCCCGTGAGGCGTTTTAAAATGGCGGCGGCAGCCTTACCTTTATCTCCGATAAGCCATCAGCTATGTCGGAGAAGCAACAGGTTCTGGTATAAAGCTTTGGCTCCCCGGTTCTGTTCGCCGGTTTCTTCCCCCTGTTACATCGGCGTGAAAGGAATCGGCTCGTCTAGTCAGTTACGGCCTCGCCACCCTCTGATCTCTTCAGCTGCTTCGACTGATTATCTATTGCATGACGTCGGAGCCACCGTGGCAGTTCTTGGTGGAGCCTACGCGCTTGTCTTAATCTTCGAGAGTCTCACGAAGAGAGACGTGATTCCACAGGTCTATCTTAAACTCTTAAAGTTCGAGTTACTTTATTTTCTTGTTCTTGACCAAGTTTACGGGACTTAAAAAAATATCAGATTAAAAACTAAATGATAAAATATTATTTTTAATTAGATTTGGAACGGAAATGATTTATACAATATATTCATTTAAATTTTTTGAGAACCAAAACTAATATTTCATTTCGTTATCTTCATGACCTGCTTTGCTGTTGATTGAAGTTTATTACATAGTTGTTACAAAACTGATGCAGTAATAGTTAGGAACAGGAACAACAATAAACTTTTTTTTTATTTTCTTGGTAAATAGTGATACATAATGAGAAGAAACAATGGACTTTGATTCTTTAATAACTTTTCTATAATTCTTGAAATGTTTTGGATTAAACAGAGATTGAGCAGAAAGCTTGTGCATATACTCTCAGGTCTGCTTTTCGTGCTCTCGTGGCCAATCTTCAGGTATTCCTTTCCAGCCAATGAAACCTCTCTACTACTTATAAACTTCAGCGTCATGATTTTTTTTTTTCCCCTTTCATCTTTAATTAAGTTTAGCGCATCAACGGAGGCTAGATACTTTGCTGCTTTTGTTCCGTTAGTGAATGGCTTAAGGCTTGTTGTCAACGGATTATCCATCTCCCCTAACTCCACGCTAATCAAATCCGTCACTAGGGAAGGACGACCAGAGTAAGTTGTTGTTTTGTTCGTTGTCCATCTCTAATGATTTTCAACAATCTTCTCATGACACACTTCTTGTGTTCTTCAAACCAACCCGGTCCTTCTCCTTCCAGAGAGTTGCTTAAAGGTCCACTCTTCTACGTTCTAGCACTTCTCGTTGCTGCGGTTTTCTTCTGGAGAGATTCTCCTACCGGTATGATCTCGTTGGCAATGATGTGTGGTGGCGACGGTAACTTTTCTTTATCTGTTGTATATCTCCTTTTGGCGTGGGCTACTACACATTAAAGTCTAAACATCATACTTACAACAAAACTTAATGTACTGGACTACTAGAAACTTTTAACTAATTCAAATATGATATAACTATTTCTTTTGTCATCTATAATAATTATCTATTAATATTATATATGAATACACATAAATATATTAACTAACCGCTGCGAAAATGTATAATTTGTAGGAATAGCTGATATAATGGGACGTAAGTATGGATCATACAAGATACCTTACAACCCAAGAAAGAGCTTGGCGGGAAGCATCTCCATGTTCATATTCGGCTTCTGCATCTCCATCGGGTAAAAAAAACACCAAACCCACAATTAATGAATCATTCATTCATAATGTAATCTTCTTGATGAACAACTCTTAAAATTTGAGCAAATTTGCAACTAAACCTAAACGTTCTTGTAATTAATAATATACAGATTACTTTACTATTACTCGAGCCTTGGGTACCTTCACATGAACTGGGAAACGACCTTTACGAGAGTGGTGATTGTCTCATTGGTCGCTACGTTGGTGGAGTCACTACCCATCACCGATCAAATAGACGACAACGTTTCGGTTCCTCTGGCTACTATTTTGGCTGCTTACATAAGTTTTGGATATTAGATACATCCCTCATTAACTGTATAAGTTGCATTTGTATGAATACGACCTGGGAATGCAGCTACGACTATGCTACCAGTTGTATATATTTTACTGTTACTGCTCAAAGATCCATAACTAATATGATTTGGGGTTAAAAGTGGTCGATGCATAGGAAAAACAAATTGGACCATATAAGAATCATAGGACAATACGAATTAGATGAATTTTCTAGAAAATATAGTATTAAAAGCAGTTGGCCACTGATACACTGTTGACAATTTACCTTAACAAATACAATGCTTATAACTAGAAAATCTTTTCATAAGTGCATGAGTTTTTTTGGTCGAAAGTGCATGAGATTTGAAATGCACAACTAATGATATACATATAAACTCTAAATATAGGATTTCACTTTAAATCTTTATGTTTTCCTTGTATTAGCGATTTCAAAATCATTTATTTCCGCTTTTCTTCAACGATGGTTCTAATGGTGAACTGTACCTCCTGACTAAAACATCTATCTCCATATTGATCTCTTATCTCATGCCCTTCTCCCATAGAAATAATCATAGTTTATTACTCATAATCTAATCAAACTATTTTAGGAGATCTAATACTGATCTAAATGTTTTGTGCTTTGTAGAATACAAATGTCCTTTCGAAATTCCAAATCTCCAGCAGATTACTAAATTAAAAGGATCCTAAAAAAATTTGTGAATGATACATAGCCTCAGCTCAATGATCTGTTTTTGCTTGCAAGCTCTCGAAACTTGACAACATCCTTCTATAACGTATCAGACCCAAGAAGCTTGGTATTCTTAATCTCACTGCACAGTTTATGCCCATTTTTGGGATTTACTTTCAGCTTGGTCTGAAATGTAGGATGATTATTGTTCCTTGTCCACGGCCGCATGACATGATTCATCCTCTTCCACTTGCAAACCTTCACAACATGACAACATCATGTTTATGACAATCTTGTCAAAAATCTGAAGGAAGGAATGGACATGATTATGGTAGATTTACATATTTGGGAGTATTTTGCCAATATGGAAGATCAAGAATTGATACTATCAGTTGGACATGTTTCGATGATGATGAACCCGGTGGTGTCTCAGTCAGTCTGCTCCAGTGCAAGACGCAAACCATAAGAGACTAAAGTTTGACGAGTCTTCTCTTCCACCAGGCCCGCTAATGTTTTCTGCCGACTCGAACTATTCATACAGAACATATCTTGCCTTGTTTTCTCTCTTTTTTTTTGTTCGTTTGACTTGTATCTATTTAGCATTCATGTGTTTTCCAGGGTTCGCATACATGCGTGGTTTCTGGACCAGATGGCAATGATGGTTAAGTCATTTAACACTATTAGGTGAGAAGGCGGTGATGGGAGCAAGAGATGGAGAAGGCTTTACATGACAAGTTGTTTTCATTCTCTGTAATGTCCAAAAACTAAACTGCATGTGTACTGACTTTTCTTTTCTTTTTCTTTCCTTTTAGAGATTTGAACAGATCAAACCTGTTCAAACTCATTCTTTTGATGTTTTTTACCATAACCACCTTTGGACATTTCACTTCCACATTCTCACAACTGTGACAACACAATAAAAAGAGAGCAAATGCAAAAGCTTTGTCTATTTAAACAGTTCAAACAAAATGTATTCCAAAATAACAAGACATGTTTGATTCTTCTAGGCATTGCTCTCTTTGACAGCAAGAGGTTCATACCATCGAGGGCCAAAACCAGCAGCTTTTCTTGCTTCGGCATTAAAAGGCGGTTTCAACGGTCCTCTGAAATGCTCTCTTACAACTGAATGAAACTTTTGGATTATCTCTTCACTGATATCATCAGCCTCTACGCTGTTGATGGTAACTTCAGGATTCTTGGACCGTGCACATAGATACTTGAACCATTTTACTCCAGCTGCACAGTGAGTGATTTCTTCAGGGTACACAACTCTCTCCAGTAAATCTGCTGTCTCGTTATCCCCTCCATTCCTAAACCTGGATATCGTCGTGGGCAATACATCTAGCCCCCTAGCCTGCAAATTGGTACAAAAAGAAACACCTCTAAAAACTATTCTTCAAACAGAACGGAAAGTGAAAGAAAGAGAACTAAACGGACTAAGTATATATTGATTCTTTAATGGAATGCTTATGAGGGTTTTTGAGTAATCTTTTCTTACCTCGTGAACGCAATGCTCTATAGCCAAACGAGCCAAGAGATCCTGAGAAGTGGCGGTTGCAGAGTCCCAAAGACCGTCATGTGCAGGGAACGCACCGTAACGAGAACCAATCTCCTCAAGGCGAGCTGCAAGCAACGTGAAGTGACGGCCTTCGTCCTGAGCTACACGAACAAAGTCCGTAAAGAACTCTCTCGGCATCTTCTCTTGCTTGCCAAAACGAGCAATTATATCCTAAGCATTAACAAACATAATCATCAAACAAAAGAGTATGATTATTACAGAATCGTTTATTTACCTAAAAAGAACTAGGCTTTACCCATGATAAATCAACTGCCCAGCTTTCAATATGAACAAGACTGTGAACAATAGCTTGCCTGCTCTGCAAGCTACCAGCTTTTCCCAGCTTCGGCATCAAACTCGGAGACACCAGTTTCACCTACAAGATTTCGAAATCAAACTCCAGTTCTCGTCTCAAGCAATTTTATAAACGAAACAGAGACACGAGAAGGAGACAAGTACGTTGGTGAGACGACCTGGCCTGTCCATGACGGGGAGATCGACGGTGGGATCGTAGGGCTCGGAGATGGCGCCTTGGAGCCATTTTACGGCAATCGAATCTCCAAGCCGGGCTTTCTCGTACGGGTCAGCTGTGTTCAGAACCCTTATCGCCGATTCGATTAGGGTTTCGCTATCCATTCTCCTCTCTCTCTCTCTCTCCTCGTTGGTTTTGCCGGCGGAGTTGATGGTCGGCAATTTATGTATGTTTAAACAAAATCCACACGCGAGCGCAGAGAGTGGATTACACGGCCTTTTTAACTCACATATATTCCAGGCGCGTGAGTTTGTCTGCTTCGATTTTTAAGTCAAAGTTTAAGCATAGCTGGACCAAGAGCAGATTTACTGTAATAAAATTTCATTGTTTGTCGGATTAGACCAAGATAATTAACTAGTAGCACTATTATATTGTTAAGCAAACTTATACTTGTGTGATGACCCATTGTATATTTATGATCATGGAAAGTTAGCATCATAAAAATATTTGTATTTTATTGTAGATACTATAAAGTATATTAATGGTTTAAGCATGCTGTCTTTACATTAGTGGTATAAGCATGCTGACTTTTGAGATTTGGACTTCGAACCTAGAATAAAAGCACTAATCTCCTATGCATTTACATATGATGCATTCATAACTTGACGAACCCACATACTGTGCAATCAACTTATACATCTAAGCACTTTGGTTCCAAAACTTGACGAACCCACATACGAATATAAAATGTGACCGAAACGGAAGATAACATCAAGCGCAAGTCGGACCTTAAAATTTGAAATCAAGAATTCTTCTGTATCACCTACATAACCAAAAAACAACAGTGGCACATACGTATATGCAGTAATATGCATCTCAACCACAATAAAATCAAAGAACAATATACAACGCATCATTATTCTACTACAAACAAATCAGAATTTGCAATCCAAGAAGCAGAATAGAGAAGGAGAGAGATAAGATAAACAAACGCTCAGATCATAATACCTCTCGTGGTAATCGAGCAATGTTACAGCTTTTCGTCCTCGGGTTTGGTTCCAGCTGTGCATTGGATTACTGGGCGTGCCCACGGTTTGGTTTCCCCGGGGGTGAGTTCCAGAGCCGGTTTAGGCCAAAGAGGTAGTAAACATGTAGTCTTAGAAAGCTTCACTAGTTATCTGTGTCCAAGCATTTCTCAAGGGTTTGCCTATTACTGGTACACTCTTGAAGAGCCTTGGCGTTAAGTTCTCTGCCAAATCTCCAGACATAGTTGAGCCCAACAAGAAGCTCCGTGACGATGGCTTCTGTCTTCTGCTGGTTTGCGAAGAAAAGGGTTTGTGCAAGAACTATGTGCGTCCTCGAAACCAAGCTTTGGTGCTCGTAACTCCTCTCGGATTGCCATTTTATCATGTTGTGAGCTAACGGACCCAACCATTCCAAGATACCCGCCATTGCGTCTGTCCATTCTTTCGCTAGTCCTGGATCATAAACCGTGGAAGAACTCAAGTTTTTCGAGTAAGGCTTTAGCCTTTCTCTCAGCGATGTTCTCACGCTCGCCGGTAACATGTTGTAAAGATCGTCTCTCGCATCATCCCCTATCAAGTGAGGAGATGCAACAAATCTCTCTATCACGATGATGACGTTAGCATAGTGTAATGCTAAGCAAGCTGCACCAAGGGTATTAGGAGCCGCATCTGACAACTTGGGTCTAGAAGGAAACGCCAAGTTCTCAACGTGGACGGAGTTAGGATTATGATGCTCCGTGCTACTACTACTACTCCTAGCTCCATTCCGGGTCCTAGTGCTGAGTGGAGTGATACCATCTTGAGACACCACGCAGCCTTTAAACGGACCAACCTGTGTTAAGCGGTTCGATTTCATTTGCTTTTTCGCTGAGGAAACTGAAGGCCTTTCAGGAGTCTGTCCCATCTTCTTGTTGTGTTTGCCCATTCCAATAAGCGGTCCTGACTTGGAAGTGATCTTCCCGAGAGGACCCGAGTAAAACTTGAAACGTTTGTTCTTTTCTGCGACAAGAGGACCCGACATAGGGGACTGGGTAATGAGAGAATCCGAAAGGAAATCACTCATCTTCGCGGACCTTGTAGGAACCGAACCTGACACTGGACCGGTAAATCTCCCAAGGGGACCAGAAGCAAATATAGGAGGACCAACACTCTCAGACTGATGAGACAAATGCGTCAAAACAGTAGAAACCGACTGGCTGCGACCGATGAAATCAGAATCTACAGAGCTAACATCGCTAGCCTCTTCTCCTCTGTAACTAATACCAAAAACATGCTTAGTCCTAGTCAAGACTGTGAAAACTGATCTCACCAAAAGAAGAACCGTATAGTCATAAGTCCGGTTCCAAAGAGACACATCCCTCAGAGTCCTCACCTCATGCCTTTTCCACGTGACTTTCTTCTTATACTCCAAAACACTGTCGTTTGCAGCAGATTCACTACTCACCATTCTCCTAACCGTCTGTTCAAGATCCGCCAGAATCTCAGTCTCCTGGTAAAGACTCGCGTTCGCCGACACGAAACGCTCCATCTTCTTAACCTTCCCATCCATCTTCCTCCACCCCAAACGCCACCCGTGAGGATCCCCTCCCGTCTTCACCATCTCGCCGAAACACCTCTCGAAACTCCTCAGCCTAGGATCGCTGCATTTCCTCGCCAGCCTAGCCACAGCTTTGGCCACACTCTCGATATTCTCCATCATCTCGTCTCGTATCAGCCTCACGACGAAATCGTCGTCTTCTGAGATCAGCTTCTTTATACCCGTCGTGGAACGTGTTATCTCGTCTCTGAGCCGCGTGACGTTCTTGTCGCTGAGGGATTGCCATAAGTGAACGAGTTTGGAGAGTAGACTCGCGACCTCGAAGGCTAACACTCCAAGCACCGCCTTCTCTTTATGACCTCCTTGATCATGTTTCTTTGGGAATCTCAATAGATTACGAAACCAAGTCTCTGAAACCATCCCTCTCTTTAACCTACTGAACCAATACAATCAACACACATGAATAAATCTGTAAATCTCGAGCTGAAATTCAAATCGTGAGCGAAACCTAGCGTGAAGAAGTCGCTCTAACAGAAAAGATATGAATCGAAATTGAGCCAAATCTAACTCAGAATCGCAGATTCTAACAACTAACAAAATCGGGTAAATCTCCAGCTGCAGTATGTAATATCGAGGAAGAAGCTTACCGATCATTCGAGGAGAAGATGTGTGAATCAGAGAGAGAGATTATGAGAGAGAGAAAGAGAGGGGGAGGAAGATGCTAATGCCACATCATCCCACATGGAGAGAGAGCAGTTAAAGCAGCAAATTGTGGAGAGAGAGAGAGAGAGACTGATGAGCGAGTCTGGTTCGTGTGAAAGAATCCTATATTTTTGCCCATTTTATTCGTTTTTCGTTTTAGTGCTTGTGATTATACTTATTTACGTATTTGCCTCAAAACTTTTATTAGAGTTAATAGTCAGTCAATTGAGCTAAGTAGTTTTTTTTTTGAATAATTAAGTAGTTTCTTTTTGCTTCGAATCGAACACACAAATTTTCAAATAGTTCAATTTGACACGTTCTAACTTTCGAACATTTTATATTTTGGTTCAATTATATCGAAGGCTTTAACGTTTTTCCAAATATATGTGGATTCGAAAAATACATTAAAACATTGAAGAAACGTTGGTGATGAATTAACCAAATTTTTTTTTGGTTGACGTTGAAATTTGTCTATATGAAAGCGATTTGTTTCCCAATTAGGTGTTTATTTGAGTGGAACGTTACTTGTTGGAGCATGCACCTTTCCTCTTATGTGCGTGAGTGAGAAAAAAAAAATGCCACGTTTGCAATTTATTTTACTAATGAATGACTAAAATTATCAACTTTTATCAGGAAAACATGTTTATTTTGGTTCCTGGACAATTGTATTTAAAGTCTCAAATTCATGTACTTTGTTTTTATGAAACGTGTAAAATGTCTAAATAATATAAAAAACTATCAAGAACAAATGTTGCAAACATTCGTTTTGAACAAGTAAAATATAGGAGATTAGCGGAGTATTTTATTGTCACAGAATCATATTAGTTTAACCAAAAGAAAAATCGTGTTTTCATCACTACGGTGTTGACTAATAGTAATCAAAATTTAGATTTATAGTCAAAAAGAATATCGTAGTAATGATTTGTGACTCGTTAGGACGGAAACAATGATTCATTACACTCGTGACTTGTGACATATCTTGCTTTTTTGGGGCCTACTTGTGTATACAAAGCTAAATATGTGGGAGCCAAAATTATCAGGAAAGATGAGGGAGCAATACTGGATAAGATATCTTTCTCTGGTGTATAGTAGAATTATCAGGAAAGATGATGGACTAATGTGAAAAACTTCACATTTTTTCTATGAAATAAAAGCCATTTGATCATATGCATCTCGAATGAACTCGTCTTCTTTTTTTTTTTTTGTTCAGGTTAAGGATGACACTGAGTGCAACACATACCAAAATGTGAAGAAACTCATCACTGCGCTTTCTTCTTGTTCGGACTTTGTCTCACTCACTCACCTTCCCTCCTTTCTCTCTCCCAAACTCTAAAATTCTTTGTCTCAGTTATTTTTTTTTATTTTTGGTCGAACGTCTCAGTTATTTGATCACTTGGATAAAATATACCAACATTTTCAAAATCGATTAATCGACTACCCGCGTGTCCATTTTAATACAGTTGGAAATTTCTGACAAGTAAATTAAATTTACAAACAAGTCAAACACGTTTATTCGAGTTTTCTTTGAAGTATATATACAAATATACAATGATGGTGTTGAAATTCTGTTTAGAGCTTACACATACGAGGCTAGTTACTTACTGTGTTGGGGTCTACCAACATTGGAAAGTGAGTAATGGCTTCCTGCAGACATTTATATTTCCCATGTTACAAATACAATTAAATGAGCAGTTGAACGCAATAAGTTCAAGGTTACCTATGTCACTCTCACAAATCACAGCTAATTTTCACGGATATATATCATATATATGTCCATCAGATGGTCCGGTATAGAAATACATATTCTATTTTCATTATATGTCCGTAATTTATCTACTTTTACCAGCATCTCTTAAATATTTGGGACATCATATCCTGTCTTAAGCTTTCATCTAATTACTACGTTCAGCAATCAGCACATGGGTTTGGTTGCAACGATCGGTCTATGTATGTTTTAAGACCAATCAACATGCCTTGTTTTAGTGAGCAGACACAGTCCAGTGACTCCAGTCCACAGTATGTTGACTATTGAGTAGTGATAAAGAATGTAGTTGACCAAACTGTACAAACACCATTAAATTTTTACTTTATTTCTGCATGCATTACTCTGTTTCTATATATATGATCTTCTTCTCTTCTCCACTTCACTCCTGCATGCAGTGATTCAAGAAGAGCTATAATGCATCCCTTCTCTTTTTCGATTGGTTCGACATTACTTGCGGTTATCATCTCCGGTTTAGTTTTCACACTCTTCACTCGATGGAGTTCGAAGAGGACGAAACGTTTAAACCTCCCTCCAGGCCCACCGGGCTGGCCGGTAGTCGGTAACCTATTCCAGTTCGCGCGCTCGGGGAAACAGTTTTTCGAATACGCAGAGGAGCTCAAGAAAGCGTACGGCCCGATCTTCACGGTGAGGATGGGTACCCGGACGATGATCATCCTCTCCGACGCCACTCTGGTCCACGAAGCTCTGATCCAGCGCGGATCCCTCTTCGCCTCCCGCCCCGCCGAGAACCCGACCCGAACCATCTTCAGCTGCAACAAGTTCACCGTCAACGCCGCGAAGTACGGCCCCGTGTGGAGGTCTCTGAGGAGGAACATGGTGCAGAACATGCTCTCCTCCACCCGGCTCAGGGAGTTCGGATCGGTCAGACGATCCGCGATGGATAAACTCATCGAGAGGATCAGATCGGAGGGTAGAGAGAACGACGGTTTGATCTGTGTGCTTCGAAACGCGAGATTCGCCGCGTTTTGCATTCTGTTAGAGATGTGTTTCGGAATCGCGATGGACGAGGAGTCGATCGAGAGGATGGACGAGATGATGAAGACGGTGCTGATGACGCTCGATCCGCGGATCGACGATTACCTCCCGATCCTCGCTCCTTTCTTCTCCAAAGAGAGGAAGCGAGCTCTCGAAGTTCGCCGCGAGCAGGTCGATCTCGTCGTGAGTCTCATCGAGAGGCGACGGAGAGGGATTCGGAATGATAAAACGGCGCCGTCTTTCTCCTACGTCGATACGCTCTTCGATTTAAAAGTAGAGGGACGCGAAACGACGCCGTCCGACGAAGAGATCGTGACGCTATGCTCCGAGGTTCTCAACGGGGGGACGGACACTACGGGGACGGCGATCGAGTGGGGGATCGCTCAGCTGATCGCGAACCCCGAGATTCAATCTCGGCTCTACGATGAGATCAGATCGACGGCTGGAGATCGTCGGATCGAGGAGAGAGATGTGGACAAAATGGTCTTCTTACAGGCGTTCGTTAAAGAGCTTCTCCGGAAACATCCGCCGACTTATTTTTCTCTGACGCACGCTGTGATGGAAACGACGTCGCTTGGCGGTTACGACATTCCCGCGGGCGTTAACGTCGAGGTTTATATCCCCGGTATAAACGAGGACCCGAGAATCTGGTCTAATCCTAAAAAGTTTGATCCGGACCGGTTTATATCGGGTAAGGAGGATGCTGACATAACCGGGATTAGTGGAGTGAAGATGATTCCTTTCGGTGTTGGCCGTCGGATCTGTCCAGGGCTTGGAATGGCGACCGTACACGTGCACCTCATGCTTGCGAGGATGGTCCAAGAGTTTGAGTGGAGCGCTTATCCGCTCGGAAGCGAGATTGATTTCGCCGGTAAAACGGAGTTCACGGTGGTGATGAAGAATCCCTTGAGAGCAAAGGTTAAACCAAGGGTTTGATATTTTTAAAAAATCTATTTTCACGTATTTTTGTTTTATCTTTAAATTATTCTAGTTTTCCAATAATCCTAGAAGCTTCAGTTAAATATATTAAAATAAAAAAACTTATGGTCTAACAGGTTGATTAATATTAGTTATATATAAATAAAAACCTTTTAAAAAAAGGAAAAATCTACACCCATTTACAATCTCTAACGTGGAGAAACTATACACATAAGCAAGAAGCTACAGAGACTATAATGCTAGTCTTCACAAAGAAGCAAGCTTTTAATTTAATCCAAGTTAACATTTGCCTAGCAAGGCATTGTAAATTTTCTGTCATTACCAAATATAATCAGTTCAAGAAAACGGATGTAGCCACCTCGCCGCTTGATTCAGCTACTTTCATGGCTTGTGCAATCCTACGAGACACCATGGCTTTGTACACAGCCAAATCTGCATTCTCTGCAAGAACTTGAGCTCTTCTTCTTTTGGACATGGCAATCTCCATGGATGTATCAGCCAAGGCCTTTGCTTCTTTCACTCTAAGAAAAACGTTTTGTTCCTCCCAAGCTTCTAGTTTAGCCGCCTTTACAGACACTGTCCACGTTCGAAACGGTCCACAAAAAATCAATACTTGTACTGAGCTTTAATCATTCAATACTTAGTCTAATTCTGTTGGTAATCTAATCTACTTAATTGTTCTTCAGCAAGGTTGTTCCAAGTAACCCTAACTCTCAAGTGTATAATTACTACTACTCGTCATTTTCAATACTTGGCAAACCAACATATCACAATACTATCCACCACAATCCATGACAAAACGTATATGATCTACTTAAATACTCTGGATTCATAATGTATAAGGAAACATACCGAGGCTTGGCTGTTTGGACTTTCCATGGAGTTGACTCCCCTGTCTTTTAAAGGATCTTCTCTTACGAAACACAGGTTTGAAAAGCACTGGAGTTTTCTTAGCTTGGTGAACCTGTTTAATACAACAAAACAACAGTTTTTGTAAAATAAAGAAACATTGGTCTAAGTAAAACAAGAACATTGACTGTTAGTACCTGGAAAACTCTGAGGAGTGGTGCTTTTCTCTGCTTCCTTTTTCTCGCCCAGTAATCATACACTACTTCAACCACATCTTGCCTACCCAGATAAGAAAGACTAGCTACACAGGCTGCTTTCTCATCCAAGAGATCATCGGCAGGGTTATGGAAGTAGCACTTTTCAAACCCATCAATCATCAACTCAAAAGTATCCTGCTCAAGTTGTTGAGACTTCTGCTCATTCTGTCTTTCCAGCCACTCTTCATCTTCCGAATCCATGTCATAGACCGAAGTGCTGCGAGCCATGGCCCTTGAAACCTCATCTTCTTTCATAGAGATATACGGAACCGGCATAGAAAACGAGGAGAAAGCATCAACATCCTCTGCAAACCCACACACTTCTCTTACACCAGGTATAGGAATGACTTTCGCACTCTGTTCTAATACATTCCGTTCGTAGCATTCTTTATACATCTCCTTGAAACCGAGCCAATCTTGTCTATCGCAAAACTCAAGCTTCCAACCGTTATCCCCTACCCACACTATAGAATGTGTAAACCGGTTGCACGAGCAAGGTCTCATAGTCTTTCGCGCCTTGAGGCTGTATCTGATCGCCCCATCTTTCTTGATCACAACGAACCACTCCTTTGAAGAAACAAACTCCAACACGGCACTGAAACCTTCTTCTCTGGTGCATCTGTCTGAATCCAAAACCAATATATTCACAGAACAACATAGAGAATCAAGTTCCTCTTTTGTCAACGGTTTTGGAATGACACTAGTCTCGTTTGAACCAGGAGACGAGTTATTTAGCACCGAGCTGCTTCTAAGCTTTCTCGAAGATACTGTTGCTGCTGTCCTGTTTTTCCAGCTTCCTGATAGCTCAGAAACTGACTTGTGTCCACTTTGAGAGAGATTTCTCGCTCTTCTCCTTCTTATAGATCTTCTCCTCTTTTGGATACTATGAAAACCTAAATTGCCTCTATACTGAGTATTAGAGCCTCTCACTGAAGGATGTAACACTCTGTTGTTCCTCGGATTACAAGGTTGAGATGAAACTAACTCAGACTCTGAATCAGATTCCTCAACTGGATTGTTTAGCAGATAAATAGACCTCTTAATGAAAGCAAAGGAGCGTGGCGCCACTCTGAGAAACAGAGTGAAATGCATATCCATGAAAAATCGAGGAATAGCAGCAAAATCAGCTGACAAGAGAGGTAGAGAGTCCATTGCACCAAAGAACTTGCATACACCAGTTGAGCTAAGGGAAGGAGGCTCCTGAAACATTAAAAGATCCTGACTTTATATCATCACATACTACAAGAAACACTAATTAGTTATTTACCTCAAGAAATTGCACGCCATGAACTGCAAAGACGTCGTTGACAGGTTGAGACAACAAGAAAGAAGCGACCGAATGCAGCCTCAGGTGTTCCCTACTCAAGTACCTCATCACCAAACCGAACACAGTCGACAACCAGCAATCCTCACAAGACCAATCTACTCTAAGAGTAATCACAGGACCACCACAGACTCGTCTCTGTCTCGTCCTCCTGCGATAAAACTTGAGGTCCGAACAACCACCACTAGACAGATCATCAGAAAGTCTCTTCCTTTTCCTATTATACACAATCCCAAACATCGTATCCACACTCTCTTCAGCTTCCCTTCTCACTCTCCTCCGTTTCACGACGGTAAAGTCTTCACCTTTATCGTGTTTCTTCTCAGCAGAGATCTCCTTCTTCCCTTTAGTGGGATGGCAACTCCAATCTGGATCATGGGCTCGCTTGAACTTGGGCTCGTCGACGTTGGGCCATATCCGACGACCCGAGCGGAGGACCCGAGCTCCGTCCGCGGCTTTAACCACCCCGAAGATTCTAGCGGTGCGTCTCATTCCCACCGAAGGCATCTATACGACAGCGTTTCACTCAACGAATCCGATTCAAATCGAATAGATCTACGGAGATCGAAGAAAGATCGAGAAACTCGATTGAGAGGATCGAGATCTGTTTCTCATGGGGGCTCTAGTAGAATCGAGTAGACATGGGTGAAGAAGAGACGAGAAGTTTCACGAATTTCTCGTTTTGGGACAATGAAGAGAGAGAGGGAGGAGGTGGTGGCTATCTCTATCTAGGGTTTATGATTCATTTCTAAGGGGTAGATTGGTCGTGACCGTTGGATGCTTTAAACGACGGTTCGGATTGATTCTCCTTCGATGGGTCCCGAAGGTTGTCTTTTTTTATTTGTTTTTGTTTATTTTTGCACACGTAGGTGGCGTATTTTTTGGGTTGTTTACACGAATATTAAAAAAATCGAATTTAAAAAAGGAATAGGCCGAAATTTTCAAAAAGGCAAGGATGTTAATTGACAGAACTACCCTTGTTGGTGGTATCTCTCGGCATGTTTAAGACGACACTGAGATAGTGAGAAAGCACAAGGAGAGTATTATTACAAGACCAAAACAATGTCTATTTTAAGAACAAAAAGGATTGTCCAAAGATTATATTTGTTGACTTTTTATTGTTACATATGATTTCTATTTTATTTGAGGTAGGAATCTCTGATAAAACAGAGTTAATTATTATACACATGGGGATGCTTTTATTGCTTCTTACATTTTAGGCCTTGGCGGTTTCAGCCTCGTCGGCTCCCCAGAAACTGGTTTTCTTTCCTGTCTTTGAGACTGTCTGCAGAACAGCTTCTGGCTCCACGTTACCTTTCACTGTTACCTTCTGCTCTTTCAGATCCACATCAAATGACTCCACACCTACCAACCAACAATATTTGTTTGTTTGTTTGTTTGTTGTGTTTGCACATCAAGATCTTAGTGACAAGTAACCAATGAGATGAGAAAGCAAATACTATATACAGCCACAAAAAGAAAGGTAAAGTTATAGCATAATGTAAAGTTATCTCAGACTCACCTTGCATTTTGCCTAGGACTCTTTTCACAGCTCCAACGCATCCCTCACATGGCATAGCCACCTTTAGAACCACAGTCTATTCAGAAAACAGACGAAAAAGTTTAAGGTTAAACTTTAGAAAGATTAACCGAAATGGACTTGAGAAGAAGTTAGAGAATCTTTGATCAAAAAAAAAAAAGAAGTAAGAGAATCTTGAAAACACCATCTCCTAATCAAGTTGCTCAAATCATCACAGAAATAAACTCCTTTCCTCTAAAAAACAGAGCACAACATGCACTATGAAGCAATGCTTCAGATTACTTAAAGGTTTTAGCCTAATCAAATTGTGGTAAAAAATTTTAAGAATTAGATTGACTTTGAAGAAAAACAGATCCACCTATTTCAACTACCATTTTACATGATTCACGATCTTTATATGATCCTTGTCATCATCATCACCAGTTTGATAAAAGATCATGGAAACTACTGACGCCAATGTTGCCAATAAATCTAACTACACAGATCTCTGTTACAAGGGGGTGACGCTGAATTGATTGACACATCATAAAACCAGATACAAAGCATCATAATATCCAAATAAGATCAGGATCCTATATACTAAAGCCGAAGTCAGATTAAAGTACCTGAGACATATCTCTTCTCTATTTTTCCTTCTTAGACGTAAAAATTTCAACCACAACCGAGAAAATTTGTAAAGGGAAAGAGATGCTTTCGGAGCTTTTTAAACGCATGCAGCTTTGACCAATTCAACGAAAAATATTCTTAGTTTTTTCCTTATGTGAGGTCACACGAAGATATTCTTAATTAATCAATCATATTAACGGATGCATGACCTTGATGGACGGGTAACTAAAAAAAACATCAAAACCTCTGAATCCACGGCTGTTTACTGTACGGCTGCAAATTGTCCTTCTTAAAACACATTTCAAATTGTCAAACTTTATACAAAAAAAAAAATCTATTTACAACGAGTTTGTTGACTGCAGGGCCGGTCCAGAGGGCAAGCCACCCATGTCGCCGATTAGGGCATCCAAATTAATGAGGTATATTTTTGAAAAAGAATTATTAGTATTCATAAACAAATAATTTTTTGTAGGAAAAAGTTCAAGATTAATTACTTTAACATACTCATGGATCTTTCTCTAGTTTTCCTAGAATCCAATTTGAACAATTCTAAAAGTATGCTAACAGATGCAAGTGAGAATACATTGAGGGCATTATTTTTGAATATAGAACTTTTTTGAATGAGTGGTATGCACTCGGACATAGTTGGTTATGATTTGTTTATGGAACTAAAGATTCTTCGAGAATCAACACCCGAAAATTTCGAAAGCTTATTAAAATTCTTGACTTTTGAAAAAAAAAGCAGAGGATTGTTATCAAACGCACAAAAATTGTAGATCGCATGTTGTTGACTATTTCGATGTCTGTCGCCATAGATGAAAGAAGTTTTTTGAAGTTGGAACTGATAAAGAATTATTTATGGTCTATCATGTCACAAGAAATGTTAAATAGGTGGGCTATGTTATGAATTGTAACGACTATGATTGAAACATTTGACTATATAAATCTAATGAATGATTTTGTAGGAAAAAAATTGCAAGATTTATATTTTAACTCTAAGTGTTTTTAATATCTCTGTTTCTTTTATAAACAGACTATGGTTTTTGACCTTTTAATGAAAATCATAGTTTTTATAATATTTTGCGATGTTTATAAAAATTTTACATGGACATAATTTTAAAATTTTGATTGGGACAGCATAAAATGTTAATCCGGCACTGGTTGAATGTCATTACATTAAGACCAACATTTCATGTTTCTGTCGAAGATTCCTTTGCCGTAAGTAGAAAAGATCATCTCTTTGAGGAGTGGATACTGTAAAAGAACAAACAGCAACGCCGGGAAACAAGCGAGCAGTATCGTCGGAGGAACTATCCATTTCTCGTCCTCAAACATCGTAAACAGAGCCGAGGAGAACGCTATAAGCATCGCGGCGATCGAGACGAACAGTATCGAGAGTCCGGCGATCATTTTCGTCGGCAGCGACACCAAGAAATCTTCGAAGGAGTATCTCGCCGTGAGTATCCCGAGGAATATGAGAACAGAAGTGCACGAGGCGAAGCATGAGATCAGATCCGAGACGACGAACGTGACGAATTGTCTGTCTCTTAAGTGGAAAGGTCTGCCTTTTGCACTGTCGTCCGTGCCTCCCGGAACGGTGAAGACCGCCGCGAAAGTGACAGTGACGATGAGAGCCGCGACTAAGCTGCAGGACATCGCCGTGTCTTTCATCCATTTCTCTGCATCTTTGCGTAGTGATTCGTGCTCCTTTGTGAATATCTCGCTCGGTGTTTGCTCTTCCGTATTTACTCTCTCCTTCTCTATCTCCGGTGCGTTCCTCTCGACCTCCTGCGTGATCAAAGTCTTGATTTTTAGACATCTGTTGCTAAGAGAAACAGAGCAAAACAGAAAAAAACAGAGAGAAACAGAGGAAAACTGAGAAAAACAGAGCAAACATGGAGAAACAGAGCAAAACAGAAAAAGACAGAAAAAAAAACAGATAGAAACAGAGGAAAACAGAGCAAACAGGGAGAAATAGAAAGAAACAGAGAAAAACAGAGAGAAACAGAGCAAACCTTGTACCACTGTAACTCGCGTTGCATCTGCAAAGTCGCACCAACGACGTTAGAGAGCTTAGAAGGAGGGGAAGGATAGCCAGCGAGATGAAGCACACCATTCCCGTAACAGTCCTTGTCAGCGAGCAACAGGTGTTTCCTGTCGTCCAGACCGTAGAGGAGACTAAACACCTTCTCTTGTCTGAACTCGACGGCCAAGAGGAACAGAGTACTGCTGGAGCTCGTTCTCGTGGACCATAGAAGCTCGGAGTTGTTCTTGATCATCTCCACCAAGAAATCGACATTCCCATATCTTACTGCAAAGAGTAAAGCCTCGTCCACTGTGTCAGAACGATCCTTCAGTCCCATGGCTAGTGTTTCCTTTGATATTCCTAGTAGAAGCTTCTCCGCTTGTAGATGCATCACTTTCATTCGGTACACTTCGTCTATTCCTGAACCATCATCTCTCAACTCAAATTATTCATTCATGTCATGTAATCTCTACCCAATAACATTATCTTATAGGAAAATCCCAAATATTAATGTTTAGCGGTTAAAACTTTTTAGATCAAATAATAATGTTTAGCGGTTACCGTTGAAAATGTTATAATTTTATAAAAAGAATTAAGTTAACATGGTTTGGACTTAGCCATAGAAGATTTACGAGCATTCGGACATAGAACATCTTAATCATTCATATATATATATTTGATGAGAAATACTTACCGGTCCATTTGGTAATTAATTTGAGCAGTTTCCTCATCAGCGTATCTAAAGAAGCAACAAAAACGAATCTTTCTCACATTCTTCTAAGGAATATATTAGACTTTTATGATGTATATGGAAACTTACTATGTTGATCTTTGTCTGAACGGGAAGCCTCTGGAAGAGTCGGCAGCTTTACTTCTAACCCTAACAAGTGAGAAAAGTAAAAATCATTTTCTTGACTTTTTTGGACCAAAAGGATTGATCGTTGTTATCAAGAAGTCTTAGATTGGTACGAACAAGAGTAGATGAAGCGTTCCAACGGTCCGAGATAACAACCACCAGGAAAAAGATCAGGCTTTGAAGCCAAGACGATGATGGGTACTGACTCTATTTGCGAGTGTTTTGTAACGGCCAAGCGTTTACTCAAGCTGAACAGATCCAGTGCGATGTCTTATTGAACAAAAAAAATAAATAAATTCAAAAAGTTATCATCAAAACTGCGTAAAACATGTGTTGCTTGAGGGCCAAGAAACAACTGACCTAGCATATTATAAAAGATGGCGTTGAGGAAGAGCAAGGAACCATGATACCCATCTTCATCAAGCAACACTTGAATAGGAGTTCTAATGTAAAGATAACGAGCCATCTCCATCTGCGTGTTCTCAACAGCAACCACAACCGGAATCTGTCCATTGTTTCCAGGAATCTCTAGCAGCTTAGGGTTCTTGGTGATTAAGACGTCAGCAATCTCCATGTTTCCACTAACCGCAACGACGGTGAGAGGCGTGTGGTACGAAGCGTTCTGGCTCATCTTGGGAATCATTTGTTCAGGTGTCATACGACGGAGAAGCTCTTTGACAATCTCAGGTTTCCCACACGCGCAAGCTTTCAACAAAGGTGTCTCGTAAAAGTTTATCCATTCGTCTACTGCGTCGGGACGACGGTTCAAGAAGTCCTTGACGACTTCTACACGACCTTGGCTTATTCCTTGGCTTAGTTCTACGTAGTCATAGTACACATTTGTATTCTTCTCTACATCAACAAAAATATATACACACAAATAAACATTTCTTTGCATGGCAACATGCATGAGCTGTAATTACATATTTATCATCTAAAACATGTAATTTGATTAACTTTGGAGGTTGAATTATAGGAACTATAATTTTTTATAACTATGATATGAGAGTTCTTACCGTGAAGCCGAGATGCGGAGAGAGCTGATTCGATGAATGGAGTCTGGATATTGAGACGATCATTTGGAGCTTCATCTTCAGGATCTTCTTTTATAGGAGTGAAACTATCACCTAAGCCACCTTGAGGAACCTTTGTGTTAGCGAATTTGAAAGGGCTCCTCCTAAATGTTTCCTTTAAAGCAGCTGCGTCTAAGTATTTAGAACTCATTGCCATATTAAGTTTTCTTTGACAAACTCTAAAACAAATTAAGTATAAACAAATTCAAGAACGCAAATGGTAATAGGGTATATATAAAAATGGGTTTAAGTATATGTCGTTGTCTGTACGTACATGCAAGGCATAACAGTAACATACAATCTTTGGTGTTTTTCTGTCCTATTCTTTGATTGATATTACATTGGAATTTATGCTTTGCTTCGTTACTCACTTATTTTATTTGGAAAGCTTTGCTTTTCTGGATGAAAGACAATAAAGGTTCGTTCTTCCTTAAAAAATTATCAATTTGAAATGTAACTCACGTGTACGTTTTTCTGTTATTGTATATATTTAGTTATAGTAAATATTTGGAAAGATGGCTTTTGTTTTAGCAAGAAAAATATACATCTCTTTGTTTCTTTTATAGTTGTCAGATTCATGACCTTCTGATGCACTTCATCATTTTAATACTCTCTCTAGGAAAAGTGGAAAACATTTCAAAAACCCCTATTAAATTAAAAAACAACATCTCTCAACAAGGCCAGTTACAAGATCATAGGAAGTATAGATCATAAATATTTCAAAACTTATTCTTTCATATCAAGCATTTGTAAATGTAAACAAAGGGGTTTTTTGGTTGAATAAAATTTAATATTCAATTTTTTTTTTTTAAAAAAACATCTCTCTACAATATAATCTATCAATAAAATTCCATCAGTTCCATATATTTAGATCCTTGTGCTTGCACACATGATTACTCTTTAGCCTCTAGAACCATCGTTTTGTGTCACGGTCAAAGATTCCTTTGCCGTACGTGAAAGAAACCATCTCCTTGAGAAGAGGATAATCATCAAGAAGAGAACTCCAGGGATATAAGCGATTGGCACCACTGAGACTACAAGTTGACATATGGACGTGAAAAGCATTGCCGAGATAGCAATTAATTGATATACTGTTAATTATATTGGATCGGATCTACAATTATGTTTATAATTTATTTTATAAATTAAAACTAAAATGAAAAAAAAATCAGTTGTGAAAATAGCAAAGCAAAATTCTTCATCTACTATTACTCGATGACCATTTTAGTTTATGACATGTTTTGAATATCTAATTTGAAAATAATGGAAAATAAGAGTTCCAAACAAAAATTGCAATAAATCTTCAAAAAAAAAAGGAAAAATCTTTTATTTCTTGAATATCTTTCGATAAACTAAATTTAACCAGGCTTTTTCAACCAAATGTGATTTGAAAGCTCTATCTTTCTATGTTTGAATTTATCTTTTCTGTTTCAAAGATTTTCTAAACCCTCCTAATTTACTTTCAGTTAACCTTTCAATTCAGAAACAAAGGTTAAGATCAGGTCTCAAGGCTTTTCCGCGCTTGAAGAAACAGACTTTGAATCATTCTAACCGGACCCAAATCAAGGGTCATAAACCCCCATTTATTTATGTTTGTCACAATGGTTCAGTATCAAAACCAGAAGACTTTTGAAAGTTTCGCAGTAGCATACATGATTGCGTTAAAGGATAGAGGGCAGTTTCTGTTTGGAGTAAACAATAGCTTTATTAATAGCTGTCGACATCCGTTTCAGGCCTTCTCAGGAAGTAACGCAGACAGTTCACCAGCTCCTGCAGGAGAAGTTGATTCTTAACCTCTCTCTCTTTTTTTTCAAGTAGAAAGTAACAGAAACAAAAAAACTCACCTGTGACAAAGAACTGTTTAGTGCTTGGCCTTGGTAGCTTACGTGAAATTTGTCTTTCGCAACCAGTCCCTGAGACAATTGACACGTTGTTATTATTATAAGGGTGTAGAAATGGAATCACACTGTATAATACTAAAGAGTTTTAAGTACTTCTGTGTCTATCTCTGCGGATTCCACGTCTATGTTGATATCAGCCATCACTTTTATCATCTCTACAACCAGACCTGGCCTGTCCGCTGTCTCTATGCAAAGCAGGCTAGAGAAAACAGCAAAACCGGCGAGGGTTATGTAAACTATTCTGTAAGGCACAAAAATGTGACTATGTGCTGTCGTTTCTACTTATATATACCTCCTCTTTGGTCCGTCTTTCTTCACATGTATGTGAGTCGCGATATCAACATCAACCTGTCATCAAATGAATCCAAAACAGAGTAAAGATATCATTAAGTTGTTCTGAACAACTGCAAACTTCTTTAAAGCTCGATTTAGCCAGAAAACATGGGGAACATAAGTACAGTCCAACAAGCAGAGTAAACTTTACCTTATTTTCTGGAGCCTTTATTCCAAAGGTCTCACCCATTGCAAGTTGTTCGCTACATTCCTGCAAAACAAACACAGGCAATGTTATAACGTTATCCAATCTGAATGCAAGCCTCTTTGAATGTGAATAACGTAAAGAGATAAGAAAAGAGAAGCAGACCGGATGGTATTTTAAGAGATTGTTGATGATTGTTAACCGAATTTGCTCCAACAAGTCAGGATCTTCCACTTTCCGACCAGTGTCTCTGTTGTCAACAAAAAAAGATCAAAAATTAGTTCAGGCATCTGTGACAGCTGGCAATCCATTCCAGGTAGCTGAAGATCATAAACAATCAACACACAAGCTAGACTTTGACAAACTTGTAAAGACTATTGAACAAGCAAGAGGCCATTAAGTGATTAGAAAAATATCTAAAGCAAAGAGAGAGCAGGAAAGAAAGAACGGCCTTTCTTACAGTTTTGTTATAGAAAACCTTGTCTGTTTAACGGATCCTTCAGTTGTGACAGTTCCTTTTATTACATCCAATCCCAAATCTTTCAGCGCCCTCATCTGCCAAGCACAACATTGATTCATAAGCCAAACACAAGGCAGGCAGAGATAATCTAACAGCCAAAATACTACAAATATAGCTCCGATAGGTCAACAATAGCTAAAGCCTTTTGCGCTGCATTTAGCATTTCTGGTGTAAGGAGGAGGTTTATCACATCAGTAAAATGGGAATAAAAACCAAAACAAGCTTAAAGGGGACAGAATCACTAACAGTGTCAATGAGAGCCCCAAGACGATCTCCAAAACTGAGTTGTACAATAGTGGCTTCAGGGTCAGCATCCTGGTCTATCAAAACCATTGGCATTGGAACAAAGTCCTCATCGTCTTCTGATTTCTGCGATCAAATTTTTCCAGCAAAATGTCATCTTAAAGTTTCCCTATTAAACATGAGAAAATCAGATCACATATATTAAATTCTATACACATGGACAACATAACCGTAATACTCTTTACATTTACTGAGCTCCTGCATGCAAGTCCATGATAGTCAAATCAACAGATCCAAGAACCATCAATAGTTTGAACTCT
>JAAMPC010000440.1:0-27594 GCA_016771965.1 Brassica carinata | reverse complement strand
GAATAAAAACTTACCATGCTCTGATTCTGATCTCGAGTTTTAGCAACTCGGACGCTTACTAGTATCGTGCTTCCGGCTTCATAACTAACACGTTTTGCCTACTCCACACAATGTTCACAAAACACTTCTTTACCTACATCTCTCTTCTTGGTAACCCCGCTTTAACAACGCATATTCTTGCTCATATGTCCGAATTCCTATGGATAGACACTTGTGATGGCGTTGATGCTTCAGCTTGACACACCTCATCAGCGACTATTTCACCATCCAAAACATACAAACCATTCCTCAAAGTGCCTTGAAGAGCTAGCTTGCCGTTCTTGTGAAACTTTATCTTTCCATCTGCGCACGATGAGTAAACCAAGCTTGTCCAGCGTTCGGTTGATATGAGATTCCTCGAGTGTTGGTACATACGGACATTCTTCATGATCTTAACCGAGCCTCCATGAGTGTTGACTATGATTGTTCCAATGCTGGCGTCTCAGGTATGATAATCTCCCAAAGAATCTTGCTAGAGCCTCTGTCAAAGAACTCTACAAACCAATCCCCGACAAGTCATGTGATGAGTGCACCCTAAGTCAATGACCCATTCTTCATTTGAATTATCCTTTAACATTCAAGGCATCACCAGGTCTTCAGTTTCCAATAACCTTTGCATTCATTTATCACTCTCCATATTCCGCTTCACGGCATAACAATCTTTCTTCATGACCTTCTTTCTTGCAATACCAACACACTATCTTCCTCCTTTTTGACTTGCTTCATTGTCTATCTCCTCCACGCGAGTCCCTCACGGAGTTTCTTCCTTTGTCCTCCGTGTATAGGACCGTACGAGCCCTTCGGTCTTACTCAATTCTTTAACCTCACGTTGCTTAGACCTTGCTGAGCACACCTCTTCTAGTGTGAGTGAGTCTTTCCCATACTTCAGTATGTTTGAGCTGATCGTATATGTTTGAGCTGATCGTAACTCATCGGAAGAGTTCAAGAACACGATTGCACGTATCTCATCAGTCACCTGACATTAAGGCTACTCATCTCTTCTACAATCTTGAAAAAATCATCAGATTTGCCTCAATCGTCTTGTTACAATCGCAATTGAGCGTGTAGAACGGGGCAGCACAAAGATTCTATGGTGGCGACTTGGACATGTACAACTTCTCAAGCAATGTCCACATTGATGCAGCCCGGTACAATGCAATCTTCTTGCGATGCTTGATTGCTGATGTTCAAGATTATCATATCATTTCTTGCTCTTCTTTCTCCAACTTGATTGGATCCATAATCTTCTTAGTATGCGGTTCTTGGTTCGTCGTCATCGTCGTCCGTAGTCACCTTCTTTCCTTCTTTGTCGGAACCTCGATCTCAAAGTTATCGAGAATCACCTCCTTCAAAGGAGACACGAGTGAGCCATCATACGGATTGTCGAGGCGAATCGTCTTCTCCGTTGAATCGCTGCACCTCCGTCGATCGCGAATCAGATCGGAATCAGTTCGATCGAGAAGTCGAGCTCGCCATCTGACCTCCCAAGGTAATCGCAGCCGATAACCTGGCTCGATACCACTTGTTCTGCGGAAACAAGATCGGATCAACTTCGTCTTGGAGAACTTGAGCTTCTTTGCCGATAACATGGTGATGAAGCAGCGAGCTTAAACAACACGAGAGATTTGTTTACGGTGTTCCTACGATGTGTAGAGTCAATCAACGGAGCTAGAATCAATCCAGCAAATCCACTAGATCGGACTTGAGCTCTTGATACAAGATACTCGATCGATGATGATGACGCTCTGTAGCTATGCATCTATCATTCTGACAATACTAACGACTTGATCCTTTTATATCTCGGATGAACAATAGCAGGAAATAACGAGCAACTAACTAATCCAATTACTCCATAACAGGATAACATAATTGAACCAGTTAGAGACCTGAAGTGTTCTGATAACAACAATCTTAAGCGATTGGTGAGCATTAGCATTATCTTTACCATTATCAATCAATATTTGTTAGAAAAGCATTTAGAAAAGCATTTACTAAATGCTAATGCTCTCAAATGCTCTCGACAAATGCTCTCATATGAAGCTTTTGGAAGAGCATTTACATTTATAATTTATAAATTTAAGAATAATATATAATTAGTTCATTTATTTGATTTTTAATAATATCATAAAATTATTTTTATATCCAGAAAATGAAATTTTAATTTCTAAAATAAATTTACCATATAAATAATTTTGTTAAATATTATTTCACATTTAAAAATATAATTTAATTATATTTAATTAATTAATTTTATAAATTATATTTTTAAATTAATTATATAAATTAATTATATAAATTGATTAAATAAATTATATAAATAATTATATAACTATTATATAAATTATATTTAAAATTAATTATATAAATTAATTATATTTTAAAATATATTATAATTAAATTAATCACATAAATTATTATATTTTAAGTACGAAATATTATTTTTAAAATAGATATTTTAATTTTTAAAATTTATTTTTAAAATAACGTTTTCGATATAAACATAATTTTTTAAATTAGTAAATAAAATAAAATAATTATATATCTTTTATATATTAATATAATTTATATTTATATAAAATAAAATAAATATATATATATATTAGAAATATATTATATATTATATATTAATTTTAATAATAATTTTAAATAGCATAAATCTTTACCAATCAATCTATTAAGCAGGTTTGAAACCATACGAACTACCTTGTATCTTTTAATAGCATCACATCTAACTCTCATCTACTTTGTCAATCAAGACCTAAGTATAAAGCTATCAACACTTAACATGATCAAAATCTATTAGTCCTTTTTCTGTATCATAAAACATTCTAAGTTTATCATATTATTTTAAATTTTTATTTTAAAGTGACTTTATATACCTTTCTTTATATTTTTAAATAACTATATTTCGTTTAAATAATTTTAGTTAACTAATTGTAAGCTAAACAAAAATAAAAATGATATTTCGCAATTTATTTTAATCTATGTAAATATGTTCAAATGACATTTTTACAAAACGGAGAAAGTATATAATAATTCACGAACTTCAAAGTTTTTTAGACAACAGATTTTTTTTTTCAAAATAATAACATAAAATTTAAGTGTGAATTGGTGGAATATACATATTGAAGACAAATATTAGGAAATTGACCATGTATTAAAGTAATCGAAGGATGTGACAAGTTTGCACTGAAATAGACAAAATTCTCCTTCTTGCGTGTGGGCGTGCAACAAAACACATAATTATAGTGTACTATACTATATTAATTAAATATATAACATAGACCGATCATTTAATAACCTTCGGAAAGAGCGAGAAAAGGAGAGAGAGGAGTGAAGACATGAGAAAGGAGGAGACTGAAAGAAAGGGAAGAAAATTGAGGATAGTGAAGATGAAGAAATTAAAAAAAAACAAAGGAAAAAAAGATGGGAATTGCAGTTCTATACTATTATTATAAAATAGAATAGAACATATTCCTAAAAAAGGAGGAAGAAGAAAAGAGAGAATGAAGAGGATAAAGAAAGTGGCGAGGGGAGGAGAAGGACGAAGAAAGAGAATGAGGAGGAGGAGAAGGATAAGGAAACCAAACATTTACCATATCATATTCATATTTTTTGCAACATTCATGAAATTACTTATATTCTATATTTTAAAATAGAATAATACACAGCTTATCTGTTCATCTTCTCGAATCTGAAATTCATCTTCATTGTTGATTGTGAATATTCAAATCCTTAACCACAAACAAGCTTGTGCGATTCACCTCGTGCTCTACATATATCTGTTAATGTCAACACCGATCTCCTAGATGATTCTAGTTACTTGATTATCCTCTCATCATCATGTTTCAACTGAAACTCTTCACCACGATTTTTATTTCTACGGTCGATCGCCGTCATGGAGGAAGATGATGATAGCTCTCCACCACCGCTTGCTTGTATTATGTCGTAGAGTCAGCAAGTGAAACTTTGTCTTTTGAGGGTATTTATGTCTCTTTCTCCTACTAATATGTATTATATTCTAACACCTATACTATATGGTTAGTTTCCTAATTAATTTTTTTCATGGTTATCTACGCCAATTTCCCAAAATTTAAACCCTTTGAAAAAAACTTTTAATATTGTAATCGTCAGTGGGCGTGGATCGTTTTACGCGCAACATTGATTCTATTTTGAAATATAAACAGAGATTTTTGGTTGTAATAATAATAGAGGCCATGATAATAAGATACGTTTTCGGTGTTCGATAAAAATAAAATTTGGTTGCCAGCTAAGTAGACATTAAAACTTATTTTTAGTGGATGTTTAATTTTTTTCCTTTTGAAGTGAAAAGTGTCGAAAGAAATAAGAAAATGAAAAGTTGACTTGCTTCATTGTCTATCTCCTCCACGCGAGTCCCTCCACGGAGTTTCTTCCTTTTCCTCCCGTATAGGACCGCACTCGAGCCCTTCTCGCCTTACTCAATTCTTTAACCTCACGCTGCTTAGACCTTTGCGCAGCACACCTTCTAAGTGTGAGTGAGTCTTTTCCATACTTCGTATGTTTGAGCTGATCAGATATGTTTGAGCTGATCGTAACTCATCGGAAGAGAGTTCAAGAACACGATTGCTCAGATCTCTCATCAGTCACACCGACATTAAGGCTACTCATCTCTTCTACAATTTGAAAATCATCGATTTGCCTCAATCGCCTTGTTACAATCGCATTGAACGTGTAGAAGCGACAGCAAAGATTCTATTCGTAGCGACTTGACATGTACAACTTCTCAAGCAATGTCCACATTGATGTACCGTGGTACAATGCTTAATGCAAAGACTGATGCTGATGTTCAAGATTATCATATCATTCGCTTGCTCTTCTTTCTCCAACTTGATTGGATCCATAATCTTCTTAGTATGCGGTTCTTCGGACTCGTCATCATCGTCGTCGTGAGTCACCTTCTTTTCCTTTTGTCAACGGAACCTCGATCTCAAAGTTATCGAGTCACCTCCTTCAAACCGAGACACCGCGGTGAGCCATCATGGATTGTCGAGCGAAATCGTCTTCTCCGTTGAATCGCTGCACCTCCGACGATCGCGAATCAGATCGAATCCAGATTCGACCGAAGTCGAGCTCGCCATCTGACCTCCAAGGTAATCGCAAGCCGATAACCTGGCTCGATACCACTTCGCGGAACAAGATCAGATCAACTTCGTCTTGGAGAACTTGAGCTTTCTTCCGATAACAATGGTGATCAAGAACGAAACAGAAACTTAAACAACACGAGATTTGTTTACCCGTTCCTCTCTACTGTGTAGAGTCAATCACCTGAGCTAGAATCAATCCAAAGAAATCCACTAGATCGACTTGAGCTCTTGATACAAGATACTCGATCGATGATGATCTCTCAGAACGCTATCTATCTTACAACCAACTAACGACTCTGAATCCTTTTATATCTCAAGGATGAACAATAACCGGAAATGAAGCAACTAACTAATCCAATTACTCCATAACCGGATAACATAATTGAACCAGAGACTCGCTCCTGCAGAGTGTTTACAATAACAACAACAATGCTAAGGCCTGATTGGTAGACAAGATTACGCTTCTACATTATCCAATCAATATTTGTTAAAGCATTTAGAAAGCATTTACTAAATGCTAATGCTCTCAAATGCTCCCGACAAATGCTCATATGAAGCTTTGGAAGAATTTACATTTATAATTTATAAATTTAAGAATAATATATAATTAGTTCATTTATTTGATTTTTAATAATATCATAAAATTATTTTTATATCCAGAAAATGAAATTTTAATTTCTAAAATAAATTTACCATATAAATAATTTTGTTAAATATTATTTCACATAGAAAATATATAATAATTCATGAACTTAAATATATATTTTTGAATAAAAAGATTTCTTTTACAAAATAATAACATAAAATTCAATCTTTTGAAATAAATTTTTAAGTTTTGTCACAAAAATAGTTTTCAAGTAAGAAAATGACCAAAATAGATCTTTTTACTTTGAAATTTTTAATATTTATTTTTGTGTTTTAAAATTTGAAACCTTATCCCAAACCAACTTAAACTCTAAACCCTAAGTCTATATTACTTAACCATAGGGTAAAAATACATTTTATCTTTTAATAAAATTTATTTTGGTCATTTTCTTCATTGATGACTATTTTTATGACAAAACTTAAAAAAACTATTATAGGAAATTTCTCTTTTTAAGTGATTAATCATTTTTATTAAATAATTTAATTAATTAATTATATATTAAAAAATATATTTTATAATTCTCTTAATCTACATGAAATATGTCAAAATGGCATTTTTACAAAACATAGAAAATATATAATAATTCATGAACTTAAATATATATTTTTGAATAAAAAAAAGATTTCTTTTTACAAAATAATAACATAAAATTCAATCTTTTGAAATAAATTTTTAAGTTTTGTCACAAAATAGTTTTCAAGTAAGAAAATGACCAAAATAGATTTTTTATTTTGAAAATTTTAATTTTAATTTTTATTTTAAAATTTATTTTGGTCATTTTCTTCATTGATGACTATTTTTATGACAAAACTTAAAAAAACTATTATAGGAAATTTCTCTTTTAAGTGATTAATCATTTTATTAAATAATTTAATTAATTAATTATATATTAAAAAATATATTTTATAATTCTCTTAATCTACATGAAATATGTCAAAATGGCATTTTTACAAAACATAGAAAATATATAATAATTCATGAACTTAAATATATATTTTTGAATAAAAAGATTTCTTTTACAAAATAATAACATAAAATTCAATCTTTTGAAATAAATTTTTAAGTTTTGTCACAAAAATAGTTTTCAAGTAAGAAAATGACCAAAATAGATCTTTTTTACTTTGAAATTTTTAATATTTATTTTTTGTGTTTTAAAATTTGAAACCTTATCCCAAACCAACTTAAACTCTAAACCCTAAGTCTATATTACTTAACCATAGGGTAAAAATACATTTTTATCTTTTAATAAAATTTATTTTGGTCATTTTCTTCATTGATGACTATTTTTATGACAAAAACTTAAAAAAAAACTATTATAGGAAATTTCTCTTTTTAAGTGATTAATCATTTTTATTAAATAATTTAATTAATTAATTATATATTAAATAAAATATATTTTATAATTCTCTTAATCTACATGAAATATGTCAAAATGGCATTTTTACAAAACATAGAAAATATATAATAATTCATGAACTTAAATATATATTTTTGAATAAAAAAAAGATTTCTTTTTACAAAATAATAACATAAAATTCAATCTTTTGAAATAAATTTTTAAGTTTTTGTCACAAAAATAGCGTTCAAAAAATAAAATGACCAAAATAGATTTTTTATTTTGAAAATTTTAATTTTAATTTTTATTTTAAAATTTATTTTGGTCATTTTCTTCATTGATGACTATTTTTATGACAAAAACTTAAAAAAAAACTATTATAGGAAATTTCTCTTTTTAAGTGATTAATCATTTTTATTAAATAATTTAATTAATTAATTATATATTAAAAAAATATATTTTATAATTCTCTTAATCTACATGAAATATGTCAAAATGGCATTTTTACAAAACATAGAAAATATATAATAATTCATGAACTTAAATATATATTTTTGAATAAAAAAAAGATTTCTTTTTACAAAATAATAACATAAAATTCAATCTTTTGAAATAAATTTTTAAGTTTTTGTCACAAAAATAGCGTTCAAAAAATAAAATGACCAAAATAGATTTTTTTATTTTGAAAATTTTAATTTTAATTTTTTATTTTTAAAATTTTGAATCTATCCCAAAATCCAACCTCTTAGCTGTAAACTCTAAGTTTTAGATTAAGTAACTCTAAAAGGTAACCCTAAAAGTATATATACATATTTACCCTTTAATAAAAAAAAATTGGTCATTTTTTTATCTATTTTTTTGTGAAAATAAACTAAAGAGGATATAATTTCTTTAAATTTTTTAACAGCTTTTAATATTTTGATTGTCAGTGGGTATTGATCGTTTTACGCCCAACATTGATTATTCTGTTTGAAATATATTAATTTATGCAATATAAACAGAGATTTTTTGTTGTAATAATAATAGAGGCCAATGGTCATGATAATAAGATACATTTTTCGTGTTTAATAAAACTAAAATTTGGTTGCCAGCTAAATAGACATTTTAAACTTATTTTTAGTTTTGAAAAAAAAAACTTATTTTTAGTTGATGTTTTATTTTTTTCCTTTTGAAGTGGAAAGTGTCAAAAACATATAAGAAAACGAAAAGTTGGAAAGTCTTTTTGTTTACCCATTTTTAATAAATAACTATCGTATAAATTAGTAGAAGAATCCCACAAACCCCAAAAAGCTCTTTTACTTCTCTCTCTCTCTCTCTCTCTCTCTCTCTCTCTCTCTCTCTCTCTTCTTCCTCACAGCAAAGCAAATCTCGTTCCATTCTCCGAGAAGAACGAAGTTGGTGAAGTCGCCGCCTGGATAACTCAGGTTCACAGATGACAACATACATGCGAGACAAACCATCAATGTTTGGGTCACGAGCTTCCAAGTTTCTACTCTCTGCTCTCATCTTGATCCAGTTGCTACCTACTCAACTCCTTGCTCAAAGATCTAAATCTCCATGGCAGACACTCACTGGTGAACTCCTCTATCTCTTCATCTCCACTGTAAATTTGAGAAAAAAAGAAACAGAAGCAAACTAAGTGAAACTAGTTACTCCTACTCTCGATCCAGTTTGACAGACTTTTCTTTCTAAGTTTGATCCATTTCTTGATTACCTCTTTTTGGTGTGTCTGTAGGATCTGCTCCTCTTATCATAGCACGTGGCGGGTTTTCTGGGTTATTGCCAGATTCAAGCGTTGATGCTTACAGTATCGTATCTCAGACAAGTGTCTCCGATGCTGTTCTCTGGTGTGATGTGCAGCTTACCAAAGATGGAGTTGGGATTTGCTTTCCCGATGTAAAAATGATGAATGCTTCTAGTATCCAAGATGCTTACTCTAAACGGAAAAACTCTTACCTGGTTAATGGTGTCCCTACTCAAGATTGGTTCACCATTGATTTCACTTTGAAGGATCTCAAACCTGTTTTCTGTAAGTTCAATGTCACTTTCAGACATCTTTGTTTTTTTTTTTGTTTTTTGTTTTTGTCTTTTTGCTGCTATATATCTCTGTCACTAGGAGGAAAAGTTAGGGTGTCCATTCTAATACATTGGAGACCGGACTCTTGTTGGATTCTAGTTCTAGATATGTCTATGTTGATTGTTAGTTTATATATGTTTGATGGTTAAGTTTTTTCTGATACCAATTGTATGTATATTTTGATTTTGGAAAATTGATTGTCAGCTATTCCAAATATAGGCCATGGTCACACATCTAGACAATATTAATGATTCTAATTTTGGCAATGTCTTATGTTGATTGTTGGTTTATATATGTTTCATGGTTAAAAAAATTTCTGACACCAATTCTATGTATGTTTTGATTTTGGAAAATTGAGTGTCAGCTATACCAAATATAGGCTATGATCACACATCTAGACAATATTAATGATTCTAGTTTTAGCAATGTCTTATGTTAATTGTTGGTTTATATATGTTTCATGGTTAATTTTTTTTTTCTGATCCCAATATGTATATTTTGATTTTTGGAAAATTGATTGTCAGATATACCAAATATAGGCTGTACACATCTTGACAGTATTAATGATTCTAGTTTTAGCAATGTCTTATGTTGATTGTTGGTTTATACTATGCTTCATGGTTAAATTTGTTTTGATCCCAATATGTATATTTTGAATTTTGGAAAAATGATTGTCAGCTATACCAAATATAGGCTATGGTCACACATCTAAACAATACTAATGTATCATTAATTACACAAAGGGTATGGTGGTTGATATAACACATATGTATCAACTAACAATGTTATGTAGTTAACACCATAATCATACTTCTTATTGCATTGCTTGGACGTCACGTAAGAATTGGGATAAAGCTTTGTGTTAAGGATTGGAATAAAGTGGCTTTGATGTTGTTGTTATATCCTATTTGGTTGTATTTTTATTTACAAATATTCTTCCAAACTGTGCAGTGATCCGAGGAATATTATCACGATCTGATGCATTCGATAACAACCAATACGCTATTTCAACAGTACAAGATATCGCTATGGAGTTGAAACCCAAGAGCTTTTGGTTAAATGTTCAGGTAAATTCTTATGTCTAGTAAGTTTGTTTCCTTTTGTTTTGTAGTGATAGATCTCAGCTCACTCTTAACACAGCTGCTCTTTTTATCCAGCACGACGCGTTCTATGGGCAGCATAACCTGAGCATAAGCAAGTTTCTGCTATCACTCCCCAAAACTGTGACTATTAACTATCTCTCTTCCCCTGAGGTTACTTTCCTACAGAGCATCGGTGGCCGTTTCGGTAAAGCCGGGCCAAAGTTTGTGTTCCGGTTCCTAGAGAAAGACGATGTTGAGGTGTCAACTAATCAAACCTATGGAACTCTCTTGGGAAACCTAACTTTCATCAAGACGTTTGCCTCAGGCGTTCTTGTTCCAAAGTCTTACATATGGCCGCTCGAAGACCAGTACTTGAGTCCCCACACATCGTTTGTTCAAGATGCTCACAAAGCAGGATTAGAAGTATACGCGTCAGGGTTTGCAAATGATTTGGACATGGCGTACAACTACAGTTTTGATCCATTGGCTGAGTACTTATCCTTCATGGACAATGGAGACTTCTCTGTGGATGGCTTCTTATCTGATTTTCCACTAACCGCATCTTCAGCTGTTGGTAAGTAAATGACATTCTTCTATATCATTCACAAAGTGAAATCATTTTTTTTTCATTTGAATTTTTCTTATTCTTCAGACTGCTTCTCCCATCTTGGAAGTAATGCTTCAACACAAGGTATGTTCTAGTGGCTACATGTCAAAGTAACTAATGGTAATAAAAGTTTAATCTTCTATATGGTTGTTCATGTCACAGTGGATTTTCTTGTAATATCCAAAAATGGAGCAAGTGGAGACTACCCTGGGTGCACCGACTTGGCCTATTCAAAGGCTATCAAAGATGGTGCTGACATCATCGATTGTTCTGTTCAAATGTCGTTGGACGGGATCCCGTTTTGCTTAAACTCAGCTGATCTTGGGGAGAGCACGAACATTGTCCAAAGCCCTTTCAGAAACCGTTCATCAACTGTTCCTGAGATCGCTCCTCTTGGTGGATTATACAGCTTTAGTCTGACATGGTCTGAGATTCAGACCTTGAGACGTAAGTTTTTCTAAGTCTTCTCTTCCTTTTTTCAGCATTTTAATTACACTAGGTGTTGTTGTGCTTGAGATAAAGAAGCTCTCTTATTTGTTCCTTCATATGTTTTGCAGCTGCGATTACAAATCCATACAACAGGGACTTCAACTTGTTTAGGAACCCCAAGGAGAGAAGTTCCGGGAAGCTTGTTTCACTTTCTGATTTCTTGAACTTGGCGAAAAACTCCACCTCTCTTGCTGGTGTTTTGATCAGCGTTGAAGTAAGTTTCTACTATCACTTAAAAGTCTTAAACAAAGGCTCCTAATCTTTATAAACCGCACCAGTTAATAGTAGCAAAAATTTCTACATATATCTATTACAATTGTTCAGCAGTTGTCCCGCGTGTTATCTTTGGGACCCTAACTGATGTTGCCATAACCACTATGTTTTGGTTTCATTCAGAATGCAGCATACCTGAGAGAGAAGCAAGGTCTCGACGTTGTTAAAGCCATTCTCGATACGCTCACCAAAGCTGGTTACAGCAACGCGACAACAACAACCAAAAAGGTTATGATTCAGTCAACAAACAGCTCGGTTTTGGTAGACTTCAAGAAACAGAGCCGGTACGAGACGGTATACCAAGTGGAAGAAACAATCCGAGACATCCTCGACTCTGCAATCGAAGACATAAAGAAGTTCGCTGACGCCGTCGTGGTCAGAAAAAACTCTGTCTTCCCAGTCAGCCAAAGCTTCACCACTGGACAAACCAATCTGGTGGAGAGGCTACAGAGGTTCCAGCTTCCTGTTTACGTTGAACTGTTCCGCAACGAGTTTGTGTCTCAGCCGTGGGATTTCTTGTCAGATGCAACGGTGGAGATAAACTCGCATGTTACTGGAGCTGGTATCAATGGAACCATCACCGAGTTCCCTTTAACAGCCGCAAGATACAAAAGTAAAGTGAAAAAAAAAAAACAAAAGAGTGTCTGAAAAGTTTTATGTTTTGTTTTTTGAATCTTGATTGTGTTTGTCATGTTCTGTCTCAGGGAACAGGTGCTTGACACGGAAAGACCTGCCTCCTTACATGAGCCCGGTTCAGCCAGCTGGTCTCTTATCTATTATGAGTCCTACTTCGTTACCTCCAGCGGAAGCACCAAACCCGGTTTTCACGGATGCTGATGTCACTGAACCACCTCTACCTCCGGTCATAGCCAAAGCCCCTACGAGCAGCCCTGGACCATTATCAACCGATGAAAAAGCTCCTAATGGGCAACCCCGAGTCGCTCTATCTCTTCTTCTGTCTGCATTCGCCATGGTTCTAGCCTCTCTTCTACTTCTGTGATCACATTGGCCTGGTCAATTGACTTGTGTCCTAATAGTTAATTAGGATTCTCTGCATTGGTGAGTTTCTGTTTGGGGTTTTTTGTTTGTTCATACTAAACATTCATTTGTATCATTGTAATTTGCTGTTGTAACATTATTCACTTTAATGTTCTTTAAAACTCTTGTGTGCTTTGTAGTATTAATGAGATTCTATCTTCTTTAATACATTAAAACTCTTGTGTGCAATGGAGCAATGATAGGTACTACTGCTTCTTGGTACCCTTGACTCTCTCCCGGTTGCTGTCTACTTTCATTGGCTAACCATGAAGCTCTTCAAACACGCCTGATACATCAATCACTATTGGCTACTGCAACTGCATCCTCCGATCAAAATTATGTTTTCAAGTCCAATTCATTTGATGATAAATATGTACTTACTAGATTAAATGCCAAAAAAAAAAGTGTATTAAATGATTCTATTGCATCCAAACATCATCATGTAGAAGCTATTGGAGCAAGACTACTCGTATTGTGTCTCAGCGTTTGTTACAAAAAGATTATTTAATAGCAGTCCATTACAGTCTTGATCCAGTAGCTACGAGTATTTGTCTTTTTTTGGACAAGGTGAAGTCTCCGTAGACATTACATTGTCTGATTTAGCGTGGACGGAGATTGTATAATCTTTTTGTCATTGATGAAGTGAATCCCACATTGTCCTTGAACTGTTCTGGGATTCTGTAATCAGGATCCCCAAGACTGTCATCATCATCATCAGTTATATCTGTATCAATCCAAGAATTCCAGTCAACCTCGCTATCCGTATCTTCATCCCACAATAGATCTCTTTTGCTCTGCATGCTGCTAACCTTATCAACTAATCTCAAGAGAATGTTGTGGTTTAGTACTTCATAGTCCCTGTATTTTCCAGTCAAAAGAGTATAAAACTTTGTTTTTTGGTTTGTTTCAAAAAATGAGCATGTTTGATCATTTTACCTGTAAGTAAAAGCAGCATGAAGAAGCTGAGCTGAAGCAAGAACCGCGAATAAAGATCTGAGAACGTTTATAACCCATGCTCTGCGTTCTTCATCATTCACGTAACGCAAACTTGCCACTTCTAATCCTAAGGTAACGCACAAACCTGCATCATCAAGATGAGAAAATATTATATTCATAACTATGGTAATGAGAAAGAGAGATGGAGCATTATGATGCTTACCAATGTAAAGCCTCGGCCTTATGGTATAAGTTTGTTTTGTACTCGTAAACATGTAGATGACAAAGATAGACAAGAAGTAGATAAAGAAAGCTTTGATCACCCTTGACTCCAAAAGCATCGCATTGTGCAAAGCAAACAGCTTATCCAAAGCAACAAACATGCTCGCCTGTTTAGCCTCAAACGCTTCCTGTGCTGCCAACATTGATTTAGAATTCTCAAACAGGTGATCATGAACCTGTTGAAGCTGTTCTTGCCTCTTCGCAAGATCTTCCTGTTGCTCCTGGCTAAACTCCGCAAAACGTTGCAGTGTACTCCTACTCTCTTGCAATGCTTCACTTTGAAACTGGTTGAGAGACTGTATACTATCAATAGCCACAGATTGTCCTTCCAAAAGCTTCTGCTGATTATCTAAAGTACTGTTAGTCATAGTTCCGATGATACTAGTTTGATTCTCCAACGCAGTCATCTTCTCCGTCATCTTTTCTCCGAGTACATTTATCTTCCCACCGATCTGCTTTGTGTCGTTCTTCAACCTATCCACACCGTCCTTGACGTCAGTGACAGAGTCGTTAAACGTCTCCATTCCAGCTTTCATCGCTTCTCCCATCTTCTCTTGGCCTTCCTTTAACGCTAACTGTGACTCAGTAATGCTCTTCTGTTCTTGATAGATATCTTTGGTTTGTTGTGACAAACCACTCATTTGAGTTCCTATCGTGTTTGTCTTGTGCGCCACGTTATTAACCACAACATCTATTGACCCAACAGATTCATGAATCTTGCTAGTGCTCTGCAGTATGTCATCTGATTTGCTCTCTAGGATATCAAGTTTCTCTTCTGTGTTTTGAGCTGATCTCTTCAAATCATTCACAAGCCTCTCTATCTCATTCTTGAGTGCATGGCTCCTGCCACACAAAAAAAAAAGAAATTCAGAATCCATTACACAATTCAGAAAAAAAAAGACAAACCTAAAACACTTACTGCAGTTGTTGGCAGATGGTGTTGGTCTCAAGCATGAACTCGAGATAGATCTTATGCTCATGATCATCCAGCTTCTTGAGACAACTCATCATTGTTTGTTTATCATTACAAGTGGGAAAATCAGGTCTTCCTGATTCTTTTTGGAAGCAATCGCTTAGATGCCAAGCAAACCTCTTCCTCTGTTCTTCAGTGGCAACCATGCCCTTGCAACCACTCAGGAGGTAACCATATGCGTTTTGCCAGCAGCTGTTTGGACCTGCAAGCTTGTTTTTAGCGTCTTCAAGGACTTGAACCGCCTTCTTGTCACTGAAAACTTCTAGGGAGAATTCGGCGTTGGATTTGATAGACCGCGAGGAAGAAGGGTTTGTGTTTTCTCCAGAAGAAGAGGAAGAAGAGAACCATCCCCAGCTGTGGCATGTTATTGGAGAATCTAAAAGAAGGATCAATAGAAACAGAAGATATCTTCTGTTGAAGCGATCCATTTTTTCTTTTTGTATGTCAAGTCTTCTTCTTCTCGAGGAGATGTGTTATTGATATACCTACATCGAGAAGCGAGAAAAGAGTCAAAACTGTTACGTTCTGAGAATCTGGAAACTTAGAGCGCAAGCGAAACAAAATTCCTTGAGTTTTCGTCAATAAAGTTAACAAAAAAAAAAAAAGATTATCACCAAATAATCTACAGATTAAAAAGGATAAAAATAAAACACATTAAATTTCTCGTTCAGGGTTCAGAAAAATAAAAGGAAGGATCTGTATCTACTTTCCTTTTCGTTTTTTTTCTTTCTGAGATTAATACAGTACACGCATTTTAAGTCGTATCAATAAAGTTAAACAACAAAAACACATAGAAACAAGAAATTAAGGATTGAAGGACGGTCTATAAACACAAACACAGGAAAACTACAATCAATTCTTTTCTCAATCGAACAAGAAAATTACACTTCAAACAAATAAAAATACATTTCATGAAAAGATTAGATTCAGAGGATCGATATTTGGAAGAAGAACAAAATAATTTTTTTTTTTTAAATCTAAAAATAGTCATATTACTTTGAATCAGAGAAGAATTTCTACGTTAATAATTATGTCACTTAATTCCATTACAGAGTGGAAAAACCAACAAATTATGTACAAAAATAAACACGGTAAACAAGTAAAGCAATTTTATTTGTCAACAATACTTTCTTTTCTCTTTGAACATGTATAGTTTTTTTTTTTTTTTTGAACTTTAAACATGTATAGTTTGTATACAACTTTAAATAAATTCAAAAAAAAAAATTCTTACTTGATAACAATTTTTCAGAAAATAATTAACGAATAGAGAGGAAGTAATACAAGATTAAGCAAGGCTTACCGAGACAATAGAGAACCTGCAGATTTTTTTGAGTCGGCGATTTGTAGGAAATGCGTTATTTCGACAAAGAGACAGGAATTAAAAAAGTAACTGAACGCGTTTAAGAAAAAGACAAGGAAACGTTTCGCGAACGTTTGGTTTACTTCCGGTTTAACTTGATTTCGGTTCGGTTCAATAAAATAGATCAGTCACTCATCAGAGGAAAAGAGAGAAGGAGAACCTTTGCAAAAAATTCCGATTCGTCTTCACGTCTTCTTCCTCCACCTTGAAGATCTTTCCGGTGAAACATCCGGCAAAGATCTCTACTGAATCTTCTACCGGCGTATGTTTTTTTTTCCTTTCAGGATCGAGTGAGAGAAAGCAATGTAAATCTAAAAATAGAAAGTCCAGTTCTATCTCCTGAAGAGAATTTAAAAAACTCAATCGGCAAATCAAGCGAAGCCAAGGAGAGAGAGAGAGATGAGTAAGATGATTCCACTTAATCTGAAGATAATCCTCTACATGCTCTACTTCTCAACTCTCTCTTCCTCTTCCTCTGCATCTACTTCGCTTTCCACTCCTCATCGTCGTCTCCGGAGCCAAATCCAAATCTCCCATTGCGATTTCACGTCTCCGTCAACAACCACTCAGCGACTCCGAAGCCGTGGCCGATCTTACCTTCTTACCTCCCCTGGACGCCGCCGCAGAAGAATCTCCCCGCTCGCTCCTGCGAAGGCTACTTCGGGAACGGATTCACCCGGAGAGTTGACTTCCTCAAACCGAGAATTTCTAAAGAAGGAAGCTGGTTTCGATGCTCCTACAGCGAGACGCTACAGAGCTCGATATGCGAGGGGAGGAATCTGAGGATGGTCGCAGGGGCGGACACAGTTGCATGGGTATGGGGTCATGTGCCCCCTACTCTTTTTTATTTTTTCTTTAATAGTTAAAGTTTATTTGGTTACTATTCTTAATTTAGAGAAGATTATGCAAAAGTTTTTAGTATCTGTGCCCCCGACTACAAATGTGCCTAGATCCACCACTGGATGGTCTCCGATCGGATCGCGATGTCGAGAGGAGGTGAGAAGCTAGAGGAAGTCATGGGGAGGAACGAGGAGGCGGAGTTTCAAGAAGGCGCGTTTGAGGTGGCGGAAGATGTTTCATTCAAGAAGAGAAACCGCCGCGTTGGCGGCGGCTGGTGAATGAGAGGAGATGCTGAATGAGTATGTTCAAGAAGGTGGTATCGATACACATACAATGAGGGATTTGGTAGCTTCGATTCGCATTGTTGGCACTGAAGATTTCGTTTGTGAGGAGGTTCGTGCTTTTGATCTTGAAACATATATGTAATGATCTTGTTGATTAATGTTTGGTTTGCTTGGCTCCAGTGGGTGGAGGAACCAACTCTGCTCGTCACGAGATTCGAGTATGCCAATATGTTCCATACCGTGACAGATTGGTACAACGCTTAAGCGTTTCCTCTAGAGTCACCGGTTTACCTAACCGGCCACACGTTGTTTTCATTGATGGACATTGCACGGTATGCTCTTCGTCTTGTTCATATTCAGTTTCATTTACGCAAAACCATCGTTGAACTTGTAGCTTACCCTTTAATGCAGACGCTAAGAAGAAACATGGACAGCTTTGTTCTCCGGGATCAGATACGCTAAGAACTTCAGTAAACCGGTTTGTTTCCGTCACGCGGTTCTTTCACCATTGGGATACGAAACCGCTCTTGTCAAAGGCTTGTCCGAAGAGATTTACTGCAAAGGAGAATCATCAGCTCAGTCTTTGGCAAAACCCCAACGTTAAAAAAACCGCAAGACTCTCAGAGTTTGGAGAAATGATCAGATCAGCTTTCGGATTTACTGTCAACAGACACCGCTCATCGGAAACTTCATCATCATCCTCTCCTCTTCACAATGTTCTCTTTGTCCGCCGTGAAGATTACTTAGCACACCCTCGTCACGACGGTAAAGTCCAGCCTCTGCTTATAAACGAGGAAGAGGTGTTCGAGTCGTTGCACCATTGGGTCGCGTCTGGCTCCACTGGTCTGACGAAATAAGGGATTAACCTTGTGAATGGATTGTTTGCGCACATGTCGATGAAAGATCAAGTCCGAGCCATCCAAGACGCGTCAGTGATCATAGGAGCTCACGGGGCGGGACTGACATTGTGTCTGCAACTCCAAACACAACGATATTTGAGATTGTGAGCGTGGAGTTTCAGAGTCCTCATTTCGAGCTTACAGCTAAGTGGAAAGATTTGGAGTTTGACAGACCTCATTTCGAGCTTATTGAAGATTTGATATCAAATTGACTCGTCTATTAATTTTTGCCATACAAACGTATATATACAAAACCCTTAGGTCGGCTAAACCTAAGATACGATGAACATTTCCTTTATACATTAGGAAATATAACATAATATATATGGCCAATACTCCCCTCAAGTTGGAGTGTGAAGATCCTGAACACCTAACTTGGACAGTAGTTTCTGAAATCGAACTCGGCCTAGCGATTTGGTTAAGATATCTTCAATCTGATCATTAGTGTGAATATGCTCAGTAACAATAGTGCGATCCTTGACTGCATCACGAACCGAATGACAGTCATTTTCGAATGCTTCGTACGTTCATGAAAAACATGATTCGCAGCAATGTGTATTGCAGCTTTGCTATCACAGAAGAACCTAGTCGGAGCACTTTGATCGATGCCTAGTTCTTTTAGTAACCTTCGAAACCACTTTGTCTCACGCAACGCAGCAGCTATAGCACGATATTCTGCTTCAGCGATCGAATGAGATACTGTTTTCTGCTTTTCGTTTTCCACGAAACCGGAGACCCTCCAAGCATGACAACAAACGAACTCAATGACCGGCGTGTGAGAGGACAAGACGACCAATCAGCGTCACAATATATTGTGAGAGTAAGATCAGTATCCGACTTAAGTAAAACACCCTGACCTGGGGAACCTTTTAGATACCTAACCAGACGCAGCGCCGCATCCCAATGAGCTATTTTGGGAGTTTTCATGTACTGAGATAAGATGTGTACTGAATAACAGAGTTCTGGTCGCATGTTGAGAAGGTAGATTAAGCGACCAAGTAACCTGCGGTATCTCTTTGGATCCTCAAGAAGTGGACTAACAACTGTGGACAGACCATGATTCTGCTCAATAGGTGTTGCAGCAGGTCGACATCCAAGATTTCCAGTCTCTGCGAGAATATCTAAAGTGTATTTTCTTTGTAATAAAAAATACCTTCTGATCCTCGACAAACTTCAATACCGAGAAAGTACTTTAACTTTCCTAGATCTTTCATGGAGAAACAACGACTTAAATAATCTTTGAACTTCTGCAGCATGTAAGCGTCACTCCCACAGATGAGAAGATCATCTACGTAAATAAGCACACGCAACTCTATGTTTCCACGAGTGTAGGAGAACAAGGAGTAATCCTCATATGACTGAACTAAACCGAACCTTAAGAGAGCATCAGACAGCTTCTTAAACCAATAGTGAGGCGCTTGTTTGAGTCCATATAGCGACTTGCGCAATCGACACACCTTTCCTGGAAACTTATGACGAAACCCAGGCGGTAGCTTCATGTACACTTCTTCTTCGAGATCTCCATGTAAAAATGCATTGTTGACATCTATTTGATAGACTTCCCACTGTTTTGCAGCTACAAGACGAAGCAGTGTACGAACCGTGTTCATTTTAACCACAGGAGCAAACGTCTCCGAGTAGTCTTCAACATTCATTTGTATCATTGGAACATGCTGTTGTAACATTATTCACTTTTAGTCTTCTTTAAAACTCTCGTGTGTGTTTGAAGTATTTATGAGATTCTTCTGTCTTATTTTTTAAATACATATTACTATCTCAATCTTGACTCTCCCGGTTATAACGATTGCTGCCTACTTACAATGGCTAAGCTCTTCAAGCACGCATGATACATCATCGTACATCTGCATCCTAGAGTTTGAAGTAACTTCGATCTATGATTATGTTTTCAAGTCTAATTGATTTGATCAATAATAATATGTACTAAGATTAAATGCTTCTAATGCGTGGTTAACATTTGTTACCGCAAGCATCAACATGTAAAAGCTATTGAAGGCTACTTGTCTTGTGTCTCACGATTTTGTAACAAAAAGATTATGTAATAGCATTCCATTACAGTAGCTGATTATCTGTATCTTTCGTAGCCAAATGTGAAGTCTCTTTCCCTAGACCATTACTTTCTTCGGGTGTAATGTAGTTTTGACCTCCTGCAGTCACATAACTCTTCTCTGGTTTATCGTGGACGGAGATTGTACAATCTTTTGGTCACTGATGAGGTGAAGCCCACATTGTCCTTGATCTGTTCTGGGATTCTGTAATCAGGATCACTAAGACTATCATCATCATCATCATCATCATCATCATCATCATCATCATCATCATCATCATCATCATCATCATCATCATCATCATCATCATCATCATCATCATCATCATATATTGTTTCCTTTTCTGAATCTTCGTTGTTATCCCAGGACAAGACTAAAGACTTGTTGATGCTCATTCTCAATTGACTCAAGCTTTCCCTCGCAAAGTAACCACTCTTGGTTCTGATTAGTTCCTCCTGTAAACTCACAAAACCAACATTATACACGCCATTGTACAAACACACACAATAAGCAAAACTATATGTAAAATAGCAAAAAGAGAGACCTCTAGTTCAAGAATCTGGTCACCCAAATGGTCACCATCTTCCTCTCAGTAATCTCATAGACACTAATTTAGATCTTTTGCTAGTACACTCCTGTCCTCAAGCTGCTTTGATTCAATCAAATATTAAAAGATTGTAATAATAATTTGCAAATCGAAGAAGATTCACAATCGCTATCATCTTCAATGAAGAAACGGAACCAATGTTCTTTTGTCTTTAGAGCAAGTGCTTGGCTTATGTTCCGGGACCTGTCGGTTTCACATCTAATGTGCTTATTGAATCAAACCCTATAATCATCTACTATAGAATCAACCTAATTTAAAGTCTGTTAAGGTCATGGATCTCTACCTGAGTATGTTCTATCGTCGAGTGAAGATCTTTAACAGTTGTATGTTTGGACCGCAAGGAAGCGAGTTCTCGTCATCGGATCTCAAACTCTTAGTTTGGATTGAATTCTTCGTAGATGGATCTGGGAAGGAGTTTCGGATCAAAGAAGTCGACATGTTTCCTAGAATCGACTCTCTCGATCTTTGCAGAGACTTCATCGCCAGCAGATAGAGATTGAAGGTTTCGATTTAGAGCGAGAGAGAATGTGAACGCAGTGTGAGTGTGAGTGATAAAAGGAAAGACGATGAAGTAAGCTATTTTGAATGTTTTGGTGATTTCAATTGACCGTTTAATTGAAATATTGTTTTAATTTTTTTTTTATTTTAGGGAAGACTAAAGAAGAGACATTAACAGTGTGGGACCTACTCGAAGCCGTTATAGAAGTGGGCTTACAATGGGCATATAACGGGGGTAACCTCCAAAGGTCTTTAAGAGAAAAGAACAGATACTTTTGAAACATTTTAGACTGTTAACCAGAAGGGCCTGATTGTTACCACTTCGCAAACGCAGCTTTTGCGGTTGGTAGCTACATGATTGAAACAATCACAGAAAACGCTACAAATCGCTTCAAACGCTCCGAACCTCTTAAAATCAAAAGCTGGTTCCAGCTAGCGTTTGCGGTTGCGGGAGGGTAAATTTCTTTCTTAAAGAAAATAAAAATAAAACTAAAACTATTCAATAAAAATTTTAAATTGAAATAATAGAAATTGTAAAATGTATGCATATTATATTTAAATTTATATTATAAAACTGTAAAACAAAAATGTTTTCTATAATTTTTAAAAATTTAATATTATGATTTTATAAATATAATTTTTATATTTATTATAATATTATGATTTTTAATACTTTTATAATTATATAAAATGTAAATATTGTTAATTTATTATTTAACAGCTGTTACATTTGGTAGTTTACCAGTCATAAAAGTCCCGCAAACGTACCAATTTCTAACCACTGTACCAGTCGTACAAATCTCTAGAAAACGCTTAAACCGCAACCACTGATCCATGAACTCCCATGAACCGCATTCAGAACCGCTAGGTTACACTCAACCTAAGAAATAATTAACTATTGCTGATAGAAAACTTTGGACATTAAAAACCATCCACATTGGATGTTAGTGAGTCTCTCGTAAGTTACACGTGCCCCTCAACTAATGGCTTATTTTTTCAAAAAAATAATTAAAATAAAAAATAATTAAAATATTATTATTTGAGAGGCAGATAATGCTGATGCTCTACCAAATTGTATGTCTTTGTATTTTTTCTTTTTGTATATCTTTGTATTTTGTATAGTATAATGCGTAACGCTGAGAAGCAAATAACGATGAGAAAGAATTTCCAAATTGATTTCAAATTTCAAACAAAATCTTCTAATTTTAAATAAATAATATCATGATTGATTTTACTATAAAAAAAAAGGGTATACCTTTCCCGGAGAGAAATGGCCAGCCTGGCCATGTGTTTATCCGAGGGTAGCGGATTGAACTCAGGTCCCGTAGGATCCATGGAACTTCGCTACCACCACCACACTAACGCTGGTTAAACTGTGAAGGGTTAAACTTTTTATGTGATCTGGCCCCACTCGCGGCACCCGCATAAATCTCCCGCGAAGCCGAGAAATCTATAGCCTTAGCCCGCACCATCTGCGAGCACATGATTTTTGTAAGGCACATTACCACCGGCGACAGAGTGTCGTACCTGGGAGGGCTGGCATCGAGGACTGATGAGAGCAGACATAGAGCGTGTGATGGGTGTCGGGTCTACTGGAGCTGCATTGTACGCAACAAAATCTTTGAGACGAACTGACTGCTTCTTTTCTCTACAACCTCTTCCAAGATTCTCTTGAGGCAACACCTCAGGCGTGGCACTGGGTTCTTGAGGTGCCAAAACTTCTGCAGCGGAAACTTCTTCTAAGACAGGAGGGGCATGTTCATCGATATCACCTGTAGCCTGATTACTCCCCTGTCGACTGGTGTTATTAACCAATCTTCATCAAACTCTTCTAACTGTGAGACTGATTCTTGAGACCCAATTGTCTTTGCCGCAAAAGGGAAGGTATCCTCTCTGAAGACAACATCTCGAGAAACCAAAAACTCATTCTTCTCTATATCGTAGACCTTCCAACCTTTCTTCCCAAACGGAAAGCCGACAAACACACACGCGCGACTACGGGCACCAAACTTATCCTTATCGCGTGATGCTCTATGAACATGACATTCTGAGCCGAAAACCCGCAGTTGCTTGTAGTCTGGTGTCACGCCATGGAGTATCTCATACGGTGACTTTCCCTTGTGAATGGAGGATGGAGTTTGATTTATTAAGTAAGCAGCAGTTAACACGGCTTCACCCCAGAACTTGATAGGCATGCTTGCTTGAAACATAATTGTGCGTGCCACGTTAAGAATATGTCTACGCTTTCTTTCAACTCTCCCATTTTGTTGTGGTGTAGCTACACAACTGGTCTGATGGACTATGCCATTTTCTCGGAAATACGACGACATGACCATGAACTCCGTACCATTGTCGCTACGCACCATCTTAACAGACTTGTTGAATTGTTTTTCTGTGTATGCAAAGAACTGTAACAAGACTTGTTTCACCTCATATTTCGCTAGCAAGAGGAACGTCCAGACTGCTCTAGAAAAATCATCTACAATGGTCAAAAAATAGATTGCGCCACAAGAGGAAGGAACCCGATAGGGACCCCAAACATCAACACGAATAAGAGAAAAAAACAATCCTTTGTTTTATTCATACTATCATAGAACACTTCACGTGTTTGCTTGTCTCTATAACAAACGTCACAAGGACGAGAACCATCTACTTTAGAAGCAGAAAAAGACAAATCTGAAAGCACTGAAAACGACGGGTGTCCTAAGCGTTGATGCCACAAAGCTTGATCTGAACCTCCAACTGCTTTATGACTCTTGGCTGAGACGACATCCGTAAAATAGTAGACCCCATCACGCTCTTCACCGGCTCCAATCAAAGTCCTCGAAAAACGGTCCAGTAAAACACAAATCGTATCTGTAAATGTTGCAAGACAATTTGTCTGTTTTAGTAACTTAGATACGGATATCAATGTGCAGTTTAATGCAGGGACATATAACACATTATCCAACAAGACTGTGTCGGACAGTGGAAACACTCCAACACTCGTAGCCAAGGTTTTGCTACCATCCGCGAACCCGACAGAGCAAGGAGGAACGTTCTTGACGTTTGTTAACAGCGACAGGTTCCCTGTCATATGGTGCGAGGCACCTGTATCAAGAATAACATCACCAAGTGCTTTTTTACCAGACAACTTATCTGAACTGTTGCTACCAGACTTTTCTTGAATCATTTGGTGAGGATCTCCCACTGATCGGACGTTAACCCTGGGATTGATGATGTATTAGAGCTTGTAGCATGTGCAGTTGTAGCGTGTGCAGCAGTTGCTTGTGCACGTCCATGACCTGAACCACCCAAGCCAGCATTGCGACCACCTCTACCACGGCCTCCACTGTTGTTACGATCAGGCCACCACTCCGGGAACCCAATAATCTGCCAACAATCTCGCTTTTCATGACCAGACCTGCCGCGAGTGAGAACAGAGCATGTTTCTTGGCTTTAAAAGTTAGTTCTCTTGTCTCGCTTCCAAATTGTTCGGCTGTGAAACATCATGACGAGCCAAGAACCCAACTGCTTCTTGTTGCTGTTCGTGACCACGAGCTGCCACGATCCTCTGTTCCTCTCATACAATTTTGTTATAGATTTCTCCTAACGACGACAATGGATCCATTACCAATGATGGTTGTACAGATGGCTCTGAATCTTGCATCATCCAATTCCATCACAAACTGATGTATCTTCTCTTGCTCCCTTTCTCTTGCGATCGCTGTCGCAGCTCCACAAGAGCAAACGTGAATGGGTTGATACGACTGCAGCTCTTCCCACAGGGTTGAGAGCTTATCAAAGTAATCCAACACGAATTGACTTTCTTGTCTACACGAGGCTAACTGAGCTTTTATCTGATGAATCCTCACTGTGTTCCCCACCGAAACGCCCTTAAGATTAGACCAGAATTGGTGCGCGTCCGAGATATACGTCACCGTTGACCGCACCTTTGGTTGAATGGAAGTACGAATCCAACCTACCAGCATAGAGTTCACTGCAAGCCAGTTCTCTAGGTCCGGACTCCCTTCATCTGATTTCTTCAATGTTCCATTGATGAACCCTAGCTTACGCTTTGCTTGCAAGGCATTCAGCATCTCCGACGACCATTCATTGTAGTTGTCTCCATTCAACTGAACAGAGGTTATGACTGCTCCAGGGTTGTCTGAAGCAAACAACGAGTATGGCGAAATTGATCGAGGTTCATCAGTTTTTGCACCAGTTTCCACCATTACTAACGACACAAGATTTCCCAAGAACTAGAGATGATAAACTTGTGTTTATTGCTCTGACACTATGAAGATTTGATATCAAATTGACTTGTCTATTAACTTTTGCCATACAAACATATATATACAAAATCCTTAGGTCGGCTAAACCTAAGATACGATGAATATTTCCTTTACACATTAGGAAATATAACATAACAATATATATGGCCAATACTTATAGCAAAGTGGAAAGGTTTGGAGTATCATGTCATGCATCTGGCGAACTCACGGGCTGATCCGACGGCTGTGATTGAGAAGCTAAAGGAGATAATGAAGAGTCTTGGCTGCTGAAAAAGGGGAAAAAAAAATAATGGAAACCGGAATAGTGAGTGAGTTCGAGTCCCCGGTGAGTCGGCGAGTTCGAACCTTAGCAGCGACGGAATGTTTTGATATTATTATTTTTCTTCATTTCTAGGTGGGTTAGGATGTGTAAGTGGTGTAAATTAGCTTTTGCTTTGTGTACCAACCATGCTTTTTGACCTGTGAATTGGAAGCCTTAGCGGGCACGGTTTGATTTTTGGTTTATGTAAAGCTCTAATACTGATTTTAAGCTGATCAGAAGAAGAAGCCTGTGTAACTCGACAAAAGGTTTCGAGTATAATTTGTTACAAAGTTCTGAATTATTGTAAGTTGTAGCTAGCATATTATGCTATTTTTGTTTAACACCTACGTTGTTTAAAATGGTAGTCTTCTTAATCCCAAGATATTTCTGTTCTAATATGTGCATTTTATAGTTTTATGACCCTATGTACTAGATATTTCTAACAGAAACAAATTTAGTATCACGTAATAGTAAACACGCTAAGTAACAACTACCAAAATAATAACTAAAACAGTACATGATTTGGGAAAAAAATGAAAAATGGTAAAAGAGATTAGGCATGGGCAGTATTACTTGATATCCGGCTTATACTTGCTACTTGACTCGGCTCGGTTTAAAAAAACAAGTACTTGCTACAATCAAGTCGAGTAACAAGTAAATGGATTCTATTACTCATAAGTACAAGTCAAGTAACAAGTATATTTTTATTTTTAGTTACTTGGCTTGTTACTTGACTTGTTACTTTGTATCTTCTAGTTGTTCCTAAGTTGCTAGAGCCAATCAAGAAACTTAAACTAACTCTACTGAAAAACTAAGAGCAACGTTCTTGTATAGAAAAGCTACTTGCTAAATAAGTCTACACAGACTCCTCAAGAACCTCATAACAGAGAATCTCATTCACAACGAGCATACACACAAAAACATAGTATGAAGAAACGAAGAGATACTCACCATAGCCGAATATAGAGCCCATGACGGCGCCGCCAGCAGTCTCCGGCGAAACGGCCGAGACAAACGGCGGTAGAAGGTAGTGTCAACGCCTTGGAATAGTCTTGGTCAGTCATATCATTAGCGCTGGGGTTATGGTTCGAATCGGAATCGAGGCTCGTGTCGACGTCTACACCGTTTGAAGGATTCTCGGCCGCCATAGCTGAAGCCTCTCTGAAGCTGGAAGATAGTTTTCCTTCGCTTTCTACCTAATCTTCAAAATTTTATTCTGGTTTACTTTTCAACCTGTTGCCAAACATTATGTATGGGCCGTTGTTGGGCCTAAAATAAAGCTACTGTGTCTGTAGCCGAAGAGCCTACTATACAGTAGACAAGAGAATCCTCGTATTTATGTATAAGTCCTCTCTATTTTATAGATTTATAATCCTTTACTTTTTTCACTTTAAAAACACATTGATTAAAACAAGGATAGATACAAAGCCGGAAAGAATACGGAACCTGAGCGGAGAAAAACTTCCCGGAAACTAAGCCCTATTACATAAAAGGAACACAAGAGAGAAGAACCTTTTAAACTAACTCACAAAAAGCGAGCAACACACACAGAAACAAGTGC
>JAAMPC010000439.1:0-27752 GCA_016771965.1 Brassica carinata | reverse complement strand
GAGAAAGCTTAACTTGCTATCTATTAAAAAAATAGATACATGTTCCATTCTCCACTAGAACTTATCCGTAAGATCACATCCATACTTCAACACAGGACACACCGAATTTAGTGTAGAAGTGTGTTCTTAAGGTCGAGTCATTGTCACTTTTAGACAAAATTATATAATGTTGGTCGGATTCTTTTCCTCTTTCTTTAGTACCTTACCACACCACCTAAGTTCTTTAACCTTGATGTCTGTGTTGATCAACGCCATAATTACATTTAATCCTTTAAAACTTTAATCTAATACAATTTTATCAACAAATTTTAAAATAGTTTTATGTGCTTTCAGTGTAACCAATTATAAATATTAAACAAATTAATTAAAAAAACAAAGAACAACAAGGGTCAAGATCTAGATTGATGAAGTTGAAACCATGGTGGGATGTATAATTTCAAACACACAGATTTCAAGGAGAATGTTTTGGTGGATCCCACCTTCTTTAATCCTTAGGCTTGTGACTTGTCTTTCACAATATTCTTCTTCCCTCTCTTCATTTTCAATTTGTTTTCTTTTCTATTTAAAAATGCCTCCTGTCTAAGTAGTCGTCTAACACATACTTAATCTTCGTTTCAAATTGTTTTCCTAACCAAAGCAATTCAGAACAAGTCCATGACATCAACATCAAAACGCATCAGGTTAATTTGGTAGCTTACCTAGTTATCGTAAACAAACCCAATCAATTGTTTTGTGGTCAGGAACGAATCACTAGCTAAACTTAGATGGAAACTAAATGAAATATGGTTTTTTTTTTTCAGCAAATGGAATATGGTTTATACTAGTTAATTGGGATGGTAGGGCTTTAACCAGTCTTTGGCAGTAAATAAGTGTGGATCATGTGAAAGTCTTCAGAGTTTACCTGTCGCTTTTAATTTAATATATATATATATATATATATATACCGGTTCTGTTACTTAATAATTTAATATCATCCATGCGTTTCGTGACCAAAACAAACAAAACATACTATGCTGCTGCTGCAGATAATTAGTTACACAATACACACTATAAACACAAAACATTTCGCACACATTTGTTTATAACGTCTGAATTTATTAGTAGACAAAGACTTGACAACGTAGAATCAACTAGAGAAGGAACATCAGAAGACCAACCAATGTATCATTTATAAATTGTGTTAGCGAGCCATAATGAAACTAAAAACAAATTAAAGTCATTCAATATATGCATGCGCTTCCAATAACATCCTTAAATCCAAATTAACCCAAAATTAACAAAAAGGAAGAAAAACCACCAATACGAATGTTCAAAGTGAAATTAAGATATTAATTAATTAAATAAATAGCATTAATGATACTAGCTTCATCATCAAACTAAGAAAAATTAACACCAAGATCCACCACCACTCAACATCCCAGTCCAATACCCACCAGAAGTAGCAGCTGCATCACCACCACTTGCTCGCTTCTGATGATCATTAATGTCGACATTACTTGTTGCTGATGAAGAAGAAACTGGCAATTTCAAATCCTCAAAAGGAAACAAGGGCCTTCCATTCACATCATCACCACCCTCTCCTCCTTGAAATCCTCCGGGGAAATCATTATTACGATGATGATCCAATGAAAACCCTAGCAGTGTGGTGTTTGAGTTACAAGGCTTGTAATGATCTTGCATCGAAAACCCTCCTGATGTTGGATCTTGATTATGAACTGGAAAACCCATGAATGAAGAATTCCCATTATTACTATTGTTGTTTCTTATGAAATCCAGAGGGGAAGTTGCCATATCTGACGTCGCAGAACATGAAGAACTAAGCAATAGACTGTTGGTGCTCTTGTTGTTGTTCCCAATGTTGTGGATAAGGTCAGTGAAGTTGGTCCTGATCAACCCATGTGGTGGAAAACCTAAATTGAGATCTTGTTGAGTGGTCTCAAGGAATTTAGGGTTTTGACCGGTCAACCCTTGTTGAGACATGCTCATGAGGTGGTGGTGATGTTGATCAGAGCGATGCTTCTTTGTAGCTGGTTGTGTAGAAACCGAGTGATTGTTACCAATATCAGATGAAGAAATTGAAGAAGAGTGAGATCTCTTGTTCTTTCTTGAGCCACCACCAACAGGGATATTCCTAAGCGAACCGCCTTCAGTCCAATACCGTCTACAACCTTTGCAGAAGAATCTTGGCTGCGTCAAGCTATAATTGTTATAGTAACAAAACTTTGTATTGGTTGAGTTACATCTTGGACAGTTTATAGCTTGGTCCTTTTCTGGCCTTGCCTTCCTTTCCACTCCACCCGCCGCCCCATCGGGTGTTGGCTGCTGCGGCTGGGACGGTTGCGGCTTTGGGCATGTGTTTGTTACTATTTCTTCCAAGGGCTTCACTACAATCTCCTGATCATCAAAATCACAAAAAAAAAATCAACTCTTCCAACCACTAGCACAGAAGCATATTATATATGTAAAGGCATAATTAACATATGTGTTTCATTATGAACGAATAAATAGTTTTTCATCAAGATATAAATGATTGGGAAATTTGAGAAAGGCTTTAACCAAAAACATGAAAAGAAAAAAGCAAACTGACAAAGGGTAAAGTGAAAAAACGTATATTTAATATGTAGAAAAGAAAAGAGAAACATAAAAAGAAGATCCAAAACCTTTAAACTCTAAGTTAATGTCAGGTACTGAGCCTAATATGAATCAAATGATCCAATCTATAATACCAGAGTTATAAGGGTATGGTTATATATACATATATAATATGTATATGTTTGTGTATACCTGTGGCCACTGAGCCGTATCCATTGATGAACTTCCTCAGATAAGCAGAAACAAACCTGGTATTTTCTTTTCTTAGTTTAATTCTAGCAAGATTTCAAAGAAGAAAAAAGGTTATTTTCGTTGGATGAAGAGAAAGGAAATTTTGATGGCTGAGAAATCTTTTTTGAATGAGGAACTTCTTTGTGTGCTTGTCGGATCACATCTGCTTTATGGTAGAGGAGAGAGAGAAATTGTACAATATAAGATTAGTAAAACATTCTGAGTGGGAATCTTTGTCCTACCGAAAATAATCAAATGAGCTAATACGCCATATATAATACATTGCATGCATGTATGAGCTTTTATATATATATATATATTTATATTTATTTATTTATTTATTTATTTATTTTTATTTATTTTTTTTATCAAAAACTTATATATAGAGAACTTTTACACTAAAACTTAATGAAATGATTATGTGACAAAAAAAAATATAAAAATGGAAGAATTAAAACTAGGTGGAAGTCCGTACGGTTAAATATTTTTTAATTGATCAAGAGATATCTCAGATTTATAAAAAAGAGTTCATATTAATTTTAAGAAGAGGTACAGATTACGGATATATCTTTTTGGTATGCAAATGAACTGAAAACATGGTTTTATGTCCATGTAGATGTTTAGGTAATGCCACTTAGTTTCGCGTGATAAAATTTGAACGTATAGGCAGGTGTATAAATCCATATCTTGTTGTATTGGTCCAAAACTTGACCACAAAATCATGGACATACGATTAAATATTTAACCTATACATTTTTCTTTTTATTTATTACAATTAATTTAATAATTATAATAAGTTAGACTTAAATTAATTTAATAATTTAAAAAATTTCTTAGTGTGGTGCAGGAAAAACACCTGGTTTGCATTATTTGGATAATAATACTTGAATATATGGACAGATAGATGATATGGTGCATTTTAATGCATCACGAAGAAATGATTGAAGATGCCTTTTACTGAATAAATCAGTACTTATCGACATTTTCTAAAATAAAATACTTATCGACATTTTGTAACAAATTCATACTAAACTCATCGCAATTCCGTCACTAGACGCGATAACTTACATAATTCATCGTTAAAGTTAGACATTTTCTAATATTCAATATTTTATTTATGTTAATAAAAAAACTAATCATCAACGTTTTATAAATTATTTAAAGTATATATATTCAAAAAGTTCTATATTCAGCTTTGTAGAACCTAAATTCTGCACAAACTATTTGATAGTTATTAGGATTGATCTAGGGAAAACAAATGATGTATGCAACGATATCTTTAGAACACAACGATGTTTAAATAGTTTCCGGTAGGCAAAAATAAATTTTATTGATAACTGGGGTCGAATACAATGAATTGAACTAGATCGAGTGATACAAAGGAGATCGATAAAGGAAGAATCTAAAAGTAGGAAGACAATAAGATCGATGTGAATGTGTAGCTCTCTCTAAGGTTTTCAATGTGTCATCTTCCATGTTTCTTCTCCTTCCTTCATAGCAAGTCGACCCCGAGATCCATGTGGCAATTCTGCGATCTCAGCTTCTTGTTACATGATCTCTGCGACCTCCGCGACTCTTGCTTCGAGCTCGACTCTCGTTGTGGGCCTCGGCCTATCTCGACTCATGTCTTGGATCGTGGCCCATTTCGGTATTGACCAAAATTGGGTCCAACATTTGTCCCCCAGCCTTTTTTTGGTTTATTGGGAAAACGAAAAGGCGAGAAATAACCGTTACTTGGTGGTGTCGTGATTTTCGGGAAATGGGATGCCACGCGCGTCGTCTTGATTTGACTTGTCGGCCATTTAAGGATCGTGTGGTTGAGATCAAAAGTTCGTGGCCGGTTAGATCTTAGTGTTCTCGGGAACCGTTTTCCTTTGTTATATATATATATTATCTATTACTGAGTGAGTCGTCTCCTTCGTCACTTCGATCCTTCTTCTTTCTTCGCTGTTTTCTTCTTGGTTTTTCATCTCCCGTTCGTGATACTTCTTCTCAGTTCTGAGCCATGGCTGTTGAAAAGTTTGGTCCTCATCTCAATATGATTCTTAAAGGGAAACATATCGATGCCATTTACGAACTTTGGGGAGTCGATTACATTGTAGAAATCGAACTCCCAGAGAGCGGCGAGACTCCGGAAAACGTGAGGCCGGGGTATTGTGGAGCTTACGTGTCTCACTTCGAGGATGGCGGCTTATCGTTCCCTCTTCCTCATTTCCTTCTCGAGGTGTTGGCTGAGATCAAGAGGGCGTTTACCCAGATGGCGCCTAAATTCTTCTGCTACTTCTTAGGTTGCTGGGTTCGAGCTCAGGAAGAAGGTCTCGAATTCGGTCTCAGAGAGTTAAGGCAATTATTTGCCATAAAGCGAAACAACGGCTCCCTGGTACGATGATTCTTCCTCCTCGAGGTGGTCGTGGTATTATCGAGGGAATTCTTAATAGGGATGATCAATGGAGGGAGAAGATTTTCGTTTTCAAGATAAATTCGGCGTCGGTTGGAGACTTTGATTTCGAGAGGATTCCTCGAGAATGGTCCGACGACATCGGTAAGTCTCATTTCGTCTCAGCAAACGATGTCTGTTATATATACATATTTTTTTTTTTTTGCGAAAGAGAATTTATTGTATATATTTTTTTATATAGAGCCTTTTAGATCTGCGCCTATGTCTCCCGAGCTTCGCGGGTTAATGGAGACTTTACATCGAGGAAGCACTCGCTGGCTCTGTAACGCCCCCGAACCGTTCTAGGCATAGGTCGAACCACCGGCCAACAATCAAACAAGAACATGACCGACGGCCGACCGTCTACCAAGGATCGGGAGTGCTACATGACGGGTTAACGGCCGATCCGGCCAAGGTCACGAAAAGTGCAATTCGTAACTAGGCCAGGCCGCCCACTAACACGCCCCGCCGACCAAAGCCTAAGGCTTCTCAACCCGCATCTAATCTGACGTTGTGTTAGCTCGGACAAGCTAATATCAGAACAACAAGGCAGTTTCACAAAACATTCACTTTATTTATCTTATATAATATCTGGTTTATAATACACAAAATATTATACAAGTGGTGGCATGCCAAGAAAGCGAAAGTACATACTTATAGTCTGAAAGCGTCTTAAGCAAAAATTTGCAAATCTACACCAGCCAGCCTAGCCTCCCGCTTACAAGCTCACTACTGGTCACCTGAAAACAACAACGAGTGAGGAGTGAGTAATCTAGCATTACTCAGCGAGTTACAATCCCCCACTAACAAATACAACCCCTCGCTATCCCACCCCAAACAATCTAAAGCGAGAGGTTCACCTAACAACAAAATTTAATAACAATAAGCAATATCAGAAATACGCAGCGGTAAAAGATAGCAAGATAACTAGCATTATGCTAATTACTAGCTCATCACCAAACTCAAACTCGATTTAAACCAGGGTTTAACAACCCAAAACACGATATAATATATATATCAAACTCGGGCCCTGGTGACGTTATGTTCCTCCTTCACTATCGGCAATATCCTATCTTCCTACCACGAAGGCCAAAAGAAGGAACTTTCAACCGATCATGCCCACAGTCCTTCGGGTCACCGCTACGACAGCCCACAGTCCTTCGGTCACTGCCACATTACACCGTCGTGAAAACTATCGAAAACTATCGAAAACTATCGAAAACTATCGAAAACTATCGAAAACTATCGAAAACTATCGAAAACTATCGAAAACTATCGAAAACTATCGAAAACTATCGAAAACTATCGAAAACTATCGAAAACTATCGAAAACTATCGAAAACTATCGAAAACTATCGAAAACTATCGAAAACTATCGAAAACTATCGAAAACTATCGAAAACTATCGAAAACTATCGAAAACTATCGAAAACTATCGAAAACTATCGAAAACTATCGAAAACTATCGAAAACTATCGAAAACTATCGAAAACTATCGAAAACTATCGAAAACTATCGAAAACTATCGAAAACTATCGAAAACTATCGAAAACTATCGAAAACTATCGAAAACTATCGAAAACTATCGAAAACTATCGAAAACTATCGAAAACTATCGAAAACTATCGAAAACTATCGAAAACTATCGAAAACTATCGAAAACTATCGAAAACTATCGAAAACTATCGAAAACTATCGAAAACTATCGAAAACTATCGAAAACTATCGAAAACTATCGAAAACTATCGAAAACTATCGAAAACTATCGAAAACTATCGAAAACTATCGAAAACTATCGAAAACTATCGAAAACTATCGAAAACTATCGAAAACTATCGAAAACTATCGAAAACTATCGAAAACTATCGAAAACTATCGAAAACTATCGAAAACTATCGAAAACTATCGAAAACTATCGAAAACTATCGAAAACTATCGAAAACTATCGAAAACTATCGAAAACTATCGAAAACTATCGAAAACTATCGAAAACTATCGAAAACTATCGAAAACTATCGAAAACTATCGAAAACTATCGAAAACTATCGAAAACTATCGAAAACTATCGAAAACTATCGAAAACTATCGAAAACTATCGAAAACTATCGAAAACTATCGAAAACTATCGAAAACTATCGAAAACTATCGAAAACTATCGAAAACTATCGAAAACTATCGAAAACTATCGAAAACTATCGAAAACTATCGAAAACTATCGAAAACTATCGAAAACTATCGAAAACTATCGAAAACTATCGAAAACTATCGAAAACTATCGAAAACTATCGAAAACTATCGAAAACTATCGAAAACTATCGAAAACTATCGAAAACTATCGAAAACTATCGAAAACTATCGAAAACTATCGAAAACTATCGAAAACTATCGAAAACTATCGAAAACTATCGAAAACTATCGAAAACTATCGAAAACTATCGAAAACTATCGAAAACTATCGAAAACTATCGAAAACTATCGAAAACTATCGAAAACTATCGAAAACTATCGAAAACTATCGAAAACTATCGAAAACTATCGAAAACTATCGAAAACTATCGAAAACTATCGAAAACTATCGAAAACTATCGAAAACTATCGAAAACTATCGAAAACTATCGAAAACTATCGAAAACTATCGAAAACTATCGAAAACTATCGAAAACTATCGAAAACTATCGAAAACTATCGAAAACTATCGAAAACTATCGAAAACTATCGAAAACTATCGAAAACTATCGAAAACTATCGAAAACTATCGAAAACTATCGAAAACTATCGAAAACTATCGAAAACTATCGAAAACTATCGAAAACTATCGAAAACTATCGAAAACTATCGAAAACTATCGAAAACTATCGAAAACTATCGAAAACTATCGAAAACTATCGAAAACTATCGAAAACTATCGAAAACTATCGAAAACTATCGAAAACTATCGAAAACTATCGAAAACTATCGAAAACTATCGAAAACTATCGAAAACTATCGAAAACTATCGAAAACTATCGAAAACTATCGAAAACTATCGAAAACTATCGAAAACTATCGAAAACTATCGAAAACTATCGAAAACTATCGAAAACTATCGAAAACTATCGAAAACTATCGAAAACTATCGAAAACTATCGAAAACTATCGAAAACTATCGAAAACTATCGAAAACTATCGAAAACTATCGAAAACTATCGAAAACTATCGAAAACTATCGAAAACTATCGAAAACTATCGAAAACTATCGAAAACTATCGAAAACTATCGAAAACTATCGAAAACTATCGAAAACTATCGAAAACTATCGAAAACTATCGAAAACTATCGAAAACTATCGAAAACTATCGAAAACTATCGAAAACTATCGAAAACTATCGAAAACTATCGAAAACTATCGAAAACTATCGAAAACTATCGAAAACTATCGAAAACTATCGAAAACTATCGAAAACTATCGAAAACTATCGAAAACTATCGAAAACTATCGAAAACTATCGAAAACTATCGAAAACTATCGAAAACTATCGAAAACTATCGAAAACTATCGAAAACTATCGAAAACTATCGAAAACTATCGAAAACTATCGAAAACTATCGAAAACTATCGAAAACTATCGAAAACTATCGAAAACTATCGAAAACTATCGAAAACTATCGAAAACTATCGAAAACTATCGAAAACTATCGAAAACTATCGAAAACTATCGAAAACTATCGAAAACTATCGAAAACTATCGAAAACTATCGAAAACTATCGAAAACTATCGAAAACTATCGAAAACTATCGAAAACTATCGAAAACTATCGAAAACTATCGAAAACTATCGAAAACTATCGAAAACTATCGAAAACTATCGAAAACTATCGAAAACTATCGAAAACTATCGAAAACTATCGAAAACTATCGAAAACTATCGAAAACTATCGAAAACTATCGAAAACTATCGAAAACTATCGAAAACTATCGAAAACTATCGAAAACTATCGAAAACTATCGAAAACTATCGAAAACTATCGAAAACTATCGAAAACTATCGAAAACTATCGAAAACTATCGAAAACTATCGAAACTCGATCTTTCTTTCTTTGCTTTCTCTTTATGTTTTGAAGTAGGTTTGATGTGTTCTGGATGGTTTGAAATGAGAGGGGGTCGTGGCCTATTTATAGGAATCAGCAACCAATCAGGAACAAGCCGTGTGGCAGCCGTTATTAAAACATAGCTCGGACACGTCTGTGACCTCGTCGCTCCACATCCTTCAGCATGGCCTGCTCACATGCAAGCTGACACCACGCCCTCTACCTGTCTGAATGCATGGCCTGCTCCCATGCAAGCTGACACCACGTCCTCCACATGTCTGGCCGCATGGCCCGGTCGCATGCATCGCAACACCTCGTGCTTGGTCGTTCCACCTCGTGCTCCACATGGCTGGCTGCATGCCTCAGTCTCATGCAGGATGACACACCCCACGTCCAGATGGCCTGCTGCATGACTGAAGTGCATGCAGGTCGACACCCCATCTCACACATGGCTGGCCGCATGCTTCGGTCGCATGCATCGCGACACCTCGTGCTTGGCCGTTCCACCTCGTGCTCCACATGGCTACTTGCATGTACAGGTTGCATGTACTGCTACACCTCCTGCTTCCCTTGACACACACACTGACAGGAGTTTGCTACCACGTCCTGAACACACACACATCTAGCCACCTCGAGCTTCTCGGTCAATTGTCCGATATCGGCCTTCCAGTGAATTTTTCGTCCCGCGATCACTCCCAATATTTTTCGACGCCCGTTCTGATGATCTGATTATTTTTAATAAGCTCCAAATGAATCCTGACTTAATGGAAAATATTTCCCGAGTTTCCGGCTTCTTCGAAAAATTCCATAATACCGAAATTAGGGTTTTTCGCCCAATTTCCGGTCTTCCTGTTGTGCTTCCAAAAGTGTCATGCTTCAAACGTCCTTTGAGTAAATATACCACATTGGCTAACCATTGTCTAGTGGGATACTTGACTCATGGTTCAGACAAAAACAATCTGATCGTCCACGACTCGATCACCCAAAGGATACTCGACCATTTTTTTTTTTTTTTTTTTTTTAATGGGTTTCTACATTCTCCCCCCCTTAACAGAATTCGCCCTCGAATTCTAAGGTTCTGAGGGGCCTCCTTCTTCCATCACAGCATCCTCTAAGAACTCGTGGTGATCGGTTTTAAATCGCTCTTCATCTTCCCAAGTAACATGAATCATGTTTTGTCTTCCCCAGAAAACTTGTACTTGAGCAATCTCACGATTCTTCAGCTTCCGAATACGCCGTTCTCCTAATCTGATTGGTCCTTCCGGATACGTAAGGTTTGTCCTCAACTCCTCTAGTCTCTCGGGTTCAACAAGATTTGATCCCGTATATGTTTCCAAGCATGGAAACATGAAATACGTGATGTGACGATATCCTCCGGCAGATCCAAACGGTAAGCTACCTCACCAACTTTCTCGATGATCTTGTACGGACCAATGAACCTGACCGCAAGTTTCCGACCTTGCCAAATCTGTCCTTCCTTTTCAGGCAGAACTTTCAAATAGACCCAATCTCCTATCTCAAAAGTTACCTCTCTTCTTGACTGGTTCATGATTTCTTCTCGATGGTTCTGAGCCTTCTTCATGTTGGCCTGAATCGTCTCTAGTTTAATCATGGTCTCCTGAACGATAGGTGACCCAAACATTCTTCTTTCGCCCACTTCCGTCCAGCACATAGGCGTTTTGCATGGCCTTCCGTATAACGCTTCAAAAGGGGACATCCCTATGCTTGAATGATGACTATTGTTATATGAGAACTCGACCAATGGTAAATGCTTCTCCCAAGTTCCTGCCCAATCGAGAATACACATCCGAAGCATGTCCTCGATGGTCCGAATGGTTCTCTCCGTTTGGCCATCTGTTTCTGGATGGAACGCCGTACTTCTGAATAGTTTAGTTCCCAAGGCTTCTTGCAGTGCTTCCCAAAATGATGCCGTGAACCTTGGATCGCGATCTGAGACGATGTCTGAGGGTACTCCATGTAACTTCACGATTTGGTCGATGTACAGCTCGGCCAACACTTCCAAATTATCAGTGTCCCGCATAGGCAACAAGTGTGTAACCTTGGTTAACCTATCCACAATCACCCATATCGAGTTGTTCGATCTACCTGGAGAAGTGGGTAATCCGGTAATGAAATCCATGGAAATCGAGTCCCATTTCCATTGAGGTATCGGAAGACTTTGTAACAATCCTCCTGGTACTTGATGCTCGACCTTGACTTGTTGACAAGTTGCACACTGAGCAACCCATTGCGCTACTGACCTCTTCATGCCCGGCCAATGATAGTATCTTCTTATGTCTCGGTACATCTTTGAACTTCCAGGATGGATACTAAGTAAAGAATGGTGTGCAATCCTTAGTATCTCATCTCTCAGCCCTTGTCCTTTAGGAACCGTGATCCTCCCATTAATTAGCAAGGTTCCATCCTCCGCCAAGTAGTATCCAGCATTATTTGGCCCGGCTTGTCCTTTGAGTTCTTCAGCAATCTTCGTAGCTTCTCATCCTTAATTTGTTCTTCTCGAATTCTCCGAATCAAGCTGGCCTGATTCACCGCTGAAGTTCCAATGGCTCGCCGCTTGCCCTTCCAAAACGACCAACTTCACTTGTTTCAACTCTTGGTTCAATAGCTCCACTTCTTTCTCGCAAATCTGGCCCAACTTTCTTCGACTTAATGCCCCAGAACAACATTCGCTTTACCGTGATGGTAGCGAATCCTTATATCGTAGTCGCCACAAACTCCATCCACCTACGCTGGCGCAGGTTGAGATCTGGCTGAGTGAAGAGGTATTTAAGACTTTGATGGTCCGTGTATACCTCTACTTCTTCTCCATACAAGTAAGATCTCCAAATTCGCAGCTTAACACTACAGCCGCTAACTCCAAGTCATGTGTACTGTAGTTATCCTCATGCTTCCGTAGTTGTCGGAGGCATACGCGATGACTCGCCCATCTTGCATAAGAACACAACCTAACCCAACTCGTGAAGCATCCGTGTAAACCGTGTAAGGTTTACCTTGCTCGGCAAAGCTAACACAGTGCGGTCGTGAGAGCTTCCTTCAACTTCTTGAAAGCCTTCTCTGTTTCTTCCACCCATAAGAAAGGAACTCCTTTACCGTAAGTTTAGTTAAAGGCTTTGCAATGGAGGAAAAGTCCTTAACAAACTTCCGATAATAGCCCGCAAGTCCAGAAAACTCCTTACTCGCCACAGTGGTAGGTCGAGGCCATTCCCGTATGGCTTGGACCTTTTCTCGATCAGCAGCAACGCCTCTCCTGATACTATGTGACCCAGAAATCCTATCTCTCTTCCAAAATGAGCACTTGCTGAACTTGGCAAATAGCTTCGATTCTCGTAACCTTTCCATAACCAGTCTCGATGCTCTTTGTGCTCCTCCTTACTGAAAGTACACCAGGATGTCATCAATGAAAATGATCACTTAACTTGTCGAGATAGTCGTGAAACACTTCATTCATCAAACGCATGAAAGCCGCAGGTGCGTTCGTGGAGACCAAAGGGCATAACTACAAACTCGACGCCCATACCTCGTCCAAACGCCGTTTTCATAATGTCCGACTTGGCAATAGAATTTGGTGATACCCGATGCCAAATCAATCTTCAAAACCAACTAGCTCCCTTTAGTTGGTCTAACAACTCGCCTATCCTCGAAGAGGATACTTATCTTTATCGTGATGTTGTTGATACCACGATAATCGATACACAACTTCATGCTTCCGCCCTTTTCTTCACAAATAGCACAGGAGCTCCCCAAGGTGAAGAGCTCGACCGAATGAATCCCTTTTCCAATAGATCTTCCAATTGCTTCTTTAGTTCAGCCAACTCGCAGGTGCCATCCGATATGGTGCCTTAGCTATAGGTTTTGCTTCAGGCTCCAAATTGATCGTAAAGGGATTACCCGAGGTGGAGGTAATTCCTTTGTGGTGCAAAGATATTCTCGAACTCTTGGACCACTTCTATGTCTTCGACCTTAACTTCATCATTAGTGGCTCCTCCACTAACCGATAAGGTCACCAAATATACTTCCCCATCTTGAAACATATCTTGTACTCTCATTGTTGCTACCAAAGACACGGTCATACTAGGACTGATTCCATAGTACACCATCTCGGTCGCTTGCCTCGCCAAACAACAACCTTCCCTTTCCACAATCGATCTGAACTCAGAGCCCGATAACCAATCCATTCCAAGGATTACTTCAGACTTTCAAAGGCACGACTAACAAATCTGCCACAAACTCTTTGCCTTGAATGACCAATGGAACATTCTTGATACACTGATCTGCTTGAAGGGTTCGGTCCGTGGGGTCAAGTCGGCCACGCTTATCCTGCCAACCACAAACAATCCCAAAACCGGCAGCTACTTGTGGGTCACAAAACTATGTGTTGCCCCCGAAGTCAACAATACATGTGTGGGTTTACCAGCAACATGTATGGTTCCCGCCACAAGAACCCAATCAACAATATCTCAATCACAAAACTAATCAAAATTCGCACAACCATCAATCATCAATCCAAAATTTCTAAACGCGCAACCTAGCGATCAAGCAATCTATACTTAACCAGCATACTAACTAGGTTTCAACAACTAATTTCCATTCAATAAACAGAGGAGGTTAAGCACCCAATACTGTGATGGGACCGCTGACGGTCATGCATTGTCCGGGTTTTCTACCCCTAAGGCATAAACTCTACCTCCTAGGTTTTGTTTCTTAGGTGCTGGCTCAATAGCTGGACGGCTAGAGGAGCTCGGATCGCGAGAGGGGTCGCAGGGATTGGCTTGTTTGGACATGACGATGCATAATGGCCCTTCCTTCCACAGAAGAAACAAGTAACATCTTCCATCCTCAGCGATGAATAACCCTGCTGGTTACTCCATGGGTTATTCCGCTGATTTTGGGACAAAACCTCAAATATGTCCCGCTGATCACATGTGTAACATACCCCTGTTACCACGATTGTTGGCTTGGCCTCCAAGTCCTCGCCTTTTCTTTGTAAGATCTTGGACCCTTGTTGAAATTTGGCATTTCTCTTTGGCTAAACTCGTGTGTCCACCGAATGTGGTAAGGTCTTCCTTTCAGCCTCCAATACAGTCTCAACATTAACAGCCTTTTCTACCAGATCCGATAAGCTGCTAAAGTTGCTTCCAGCCTAAACGACTTCCAAGCTCGGCTTCAATCCGTACATAAAGTTACGGATCATAGTTGCTTCATCTTCACGCCCATCAAAACATGTCGCCTCAACCTTGTGAACTCAGATTCGTGAACTCCTCACTGCCTATCTCCTTGAACAAGGTTCATGAATTGGCGCCCAACCGATGCTTTGCTTCGGAGGAAAATATTTCCTCTCAAACTCTCCTCAACGATTCCCATGATGTGATGGTGTGTCCACGCTGCCTGTCTATACTGTCCCACCATCCTGCTGCCGCCTTCCAAATAGTACACCAAGATCTTCTTCTCGATACTCCTCCGACACTCCATAGCCTCAAAGTTCTTCTCCATCATAGTAATCCACTTGCCGGCTTCAATAGGATCGGATCCTCCTTTGAACTTGTAGGATCCAATGTTCTTCATGGTAGATAATAGCTTGAAACTTCAGGGGTTGAGTACCGCCTTGGTTACCAAGTGCCTCGGTCATCACGCCATGTAAAAGCTTCAAGGTGTTTTCCGCTCCTTGATCTTGTGGTCCTTCGGCAAGGTTCTGATCTGGCCTTGAGTGTGATTGAACGGATTGATCATGTTGATGTCTCCGGTCCCACTACGACTTGGGCCAATACTCGCCAAACCGTTTTCCTCACTCTAGTCCTACTGCATACGTGAAAAGATCTTGTTCTCTCGCAGAGGGGTCCTATCGTGTCCAAACATCTCACCGATGCCATTTCCATCCTCCCGATCTGATTCAGAACCCATTCCTCCGCTGTCCAATCCATACCCTCTCCCCATATCCGACTCGCCCATCATCACCTGTCCCGCGATTAGCCATCCGCACACCAAAAGGGTAAGTCATATTCCTACTACGGAAGCGGCTGGTTTCCTAATCATCTTTTACGACTCATTTGACTCGATAAAATCATTAAAAGCACTTGTGTCACGCATGGACGAAACCATGCTCGATACCACCTCAGAACGCTCAACCGTTCTAGGCATAGTCGAACCACCGCCAACAATCAAACAAGAACATGACCGACGGCCGACCGCCTACCAAGGATCGGAGTGCTACATGACGGTTAACGGCCGATCCGCCAAGGTCACGAAAAGTGCAATTGTGACCAGGCCAGGCCCCACTAACACGCCCCGCCGACCAAAGCCTAAGGCTTCTCAACCCGCATCTAATCTGACGTTGTGTTAGCTCTGACAAGCTAATATCGAACAACAAGGCAGTTTCACAAAACATTCACTTTATTTATCTTATATAATATCTGGTTTATAATACACAAAATATTATACAAGTGGTGGCATGCCAAGAAAGCGAAGTACATACTTATAGTCCGAAGCCGCCTTAAGCAAAAATTTGCAAATCTACACCAGCCAGCCTAGCCTCCCGCTTACAAGCTCACTACTGGTCACCTGAAAACAACAACGAGTGAGGAGTGAGTAATCTAGCATTACTCAGCGAAGTTACAATCCCCACTAACAAATACAACCCCTCGCTATCCCACCCCAAACAATCTAAAGCGAGAGGTTCACCTAACAACAAAATTTAATAACAATAAGCAATATCGAAATACGCTAGCGGTAAAGATAGCAAGATAACTAGCATTATGCTAATTACTAGCTCATCACCAAACTCAAACTCGATTTAAACCAGGGTTTAACAACCCAAAACACGATATAATATATATATCAAACTCGGCCCTGGTGACGTTATGTTCCTCCTTCACTATCGGCAATATCCTATCTTCCTACCACGAAGGCCAAAAGAAGGAACTTTCAACCCATCATGCCCACAGTCCTTCGGTCACCGCGACAGCCCACAGTCCTTCGGTCACTGCCACATTACACCGCTGTAATCACTCAGCCATAGGCCATGACCCCGCCTATCCGAAGTCTTCCCGTCCAGCTAATAAGGGGTTTTGAACCCGCCGGTACGAGGTCCAAGGAACACTAACTCACCCTAATATGCCTAGCATTGTGGGTTACACAAATGCTGTCGGCCAATATACGATTAATACTAAACCCGTAAAATAACACAAGGTTTCAAGTAATAATCACAACACAATCAACCACATTCCGAATCTAGCATAAAGACTAATTCCGTATACCTAACTATTCACAACTTAGCGATATCATCTAAGCATTCTGCATTCGCTAACTAACCAATCAACCTAACCATTAGCATGCTACTACGGTTCTTAAACAATAACAAGCATGCCATCAACTCACCAACATAACCTCAATTATTCAAACCGTTACTCAGTTAGACCCGCCTCATGCCATGATCCAACTTCCAAGTAACGGACCCTGCATGACTGAAGTGCATGCAGGTCGACACCCCATCTCACACATGGCTGGTCGCGATGCTTCGGCCGCATGCATCGCAACACCTCGCGGCTTGGTCGCTCCACCTCGTGCTCCACATGGCTGGCTGCATGCCTCAGTCTCATGCAGGATGACACACCCCACGCCCAGATGGCCTGCTGCATGACTGAAGTGCATGCAGGTCGACACCCCATCTCACATGGCTGGCTGCATGCCTCAGTCTCATGCAGGATGACACACCCCACGCCCAGATGGCCTGCTGCATGACTGAAGTGCATGCAGGTCGACACCCCATCTCACACATGGCTGGTCGCGATGCTTCGGCCGCATGCATCGCAACACCTCGCGGCTCCACATGGCTGGCTGCATGCCTCAGTCTCATGCAGGATGACACACCCCACGCCCAGATGGCCTGCTGCATGACTGAAGTGCATGCAGGTCGACACCCCATCTCACACATGGCTGGTCGCGATGCTTCGGCCGCATGCATCGCAACACCTCGCGGCTTGGTCGCTCCACCTCGTGCTCCACATGGCTGGCTGCATGCCTCAGTCTCATGCAGGATGACACACCCCACGCCCAGATGGCCTGCTGCATGACTGAAGTGCATGCAGGTCGACACCCCATCTCACACATGGCTGGTCGCGATGCTTCGGCCGCATGCATCGCAACACCTCGCGGCTCCACATGGCTGGCTGCATGCCTCAGTCTCATGCAGGATGACACACCCCACGCCCAGATGGCCTGCTGCATGACTGAAGTGCATGCAGGTCGACACCCCATCTCACACATGGCTGGTCGCGATGCTTCGGCCGCATGCATCGCAACACCTCGCGGCTTGGTCGCTCCACCTCGCGGCTCCACATGGCTGGCTGCATGCCTCAGTCTCATGCAGGATGACACACCCCACGCCCAGATGGCCTGCTGCATGACTGAAGTGCATGCAGGTCGACACCCCATCTCACACATGGCTGGTCGCGATGCTTCGGCCGCATGCATCGCAACACCTCGCGGCTTGGTCGCTCCACCTCGCGGCTCCACATGGCTGGCTGCATGCCTCAGTCTCATGCAGGATGACACACCCCACGCCCAGATGGCCTGCTGCATGACTGAAGTGCATGCAGGTCGACACCCCATCTCACACATGGCTGGTCGCGATGCTTCGGCCGCATGCATCGCAACACCTCGCGGCTTGGTCGCTCCACCTCGTGCTCCACATGGCTGGCTGCATGCCTCAGTCTCATGCAGGATGACACACCCCACGCCCAGATGGCCTGCTGCATGACTGAAGTGCATGCAGGTCGACACCCCATCTCACACATGGCTGGTCGCGATGCTTCGGCCGCATGCATCGCAACACCTCGCGGCTTGGTCGCTCCACCTCGTGCTCCACATGGCTGGCTGCATGCCTCAGTCTCATGCAGGATGACACACCCCACGCCCAGATGGCCTGCTGCATGACTGAAGTGCATGCAGGTCGACACCCCATCTCACACATGGCTGGTCGCGATGCTTCGGCCGCATGCATCGCAACACCTCGCGGCTTGGTCGCTCCACCTCGTGCTCCACATGGCTGGCTGCATGCCTCAGTCTCATGCAGGATGACACACCCCACGCCCAGATGGCCTGCTGCATGACTGAAGTGCATGCAGGTCGACACCCCATCTCACACATGGCTGGTCGCGATGCTTCGGCCGCATGCATCGCAACACCTCGCGGCTCCACATGGCTGGCTGCATGCCTCAGTCTCATGCAGGATGACACACCCCACGCCCAGATGGCCTGCTGCATGACTGAAGTGCATGCAGGTCGACACCCCATCTCACACATGGCTGGTCGCGATGCTTCGGCCGCATGCATCGCAACACCTCGCGGCTTGGTCGCTCCACCTCGTGCTCCACATGGCTGGCTGCATGCCTCAGTCTCATGCAGGATGACACACCCCACGCCCAGATGGCCTGCTGCATGACTGAAGTGCATGCAGGTCGACACCCCATCTCACACATGGCTGGTCGCGATGCTTCGGCCGCATGCATCGCAACACCTCGCGGCTTGGTCGCTCCACCTCGCGGCTCCACATGTCCTTCAGCATGGCCTGCTCACATGCAAGCTGACACCACGCCTCTACCTGTCTGAATGCATGGCCTGCTCCCATGCAAGCTGACACCACGCCCTCTACATGTCCGCCGCGATGGCCCGGCCGCATGCATCGCGACACCTCGTGCTTGGTCGCTCCACCTCGTGCTCCACATGGCTGGCTGCATGCCTCAGTCTCATGCAGGATGACACACCCCACGTCCAGATGGCCTGCTGCATGACTGAAGTGCATGCAGGTCGACACCCCATCTCACACATGGCTGGTCGCGATGCTTCGGCCGCATGCATCGCGACACCTCGTGCTTGGTCGCTCCACCTCGTGCTCCACATGGCTACTTGCATGTACAGGTTGCATGTACTGCTACACCTCCTGCTTCCCTTGACACACACACTGACAGGAGTTTGCTACCACGCCCTGAACACACACATCTAGCCACCTCGAGCTTCTGGCCAATTGTCCGACATCGCCTTCCAGTTGAATTTTTCGTCCCGCGATCACTCCCAATATTTTTCGACGCTCGCTCTGATGATCAGATTATTTTAATAAGCTCCAAATGAATCCTGACTTGATGGAAAATATTTCCCGAAGTTTCCGCTTCTTCGAAAATTCCATAATACCAAATTGTGGTTTTTCCAATTTCCGCCTTCCGCTGTGCTTCCAAAAGTGTCATGCTTCAAACGCCCTTTGAGTAAATATACCACATTGGCTAACCATTGTCTAGTGGGATACTTGACTCATGGTTCGCATAAAACAACTGATCGTCCACGACTCGATCACCCAAAGGATACTCGACCATTTTTTTTTTTTTTTTTTTTTTAATGGGTTTCTACAGGCTCTCTTTTACTCCATAACAAATTCGAGCCGCCTACGCTCTCCCATAGGGTGCGAATCGTGCTACTCTTGTCGTCTTGGTGGCTCCTGTTCGGCCCAAGAGAGGTCGGGGTACAAAAAGTAAGTAGTTATTATATTGCTCTGCTTTCGGGTACCGTTCGGGTCGCTTCGTTGATATGATCCTAAATTTTTGAGGCTTGCTTTGCTTTTTAGGAAAGAAGGATGAAGAGGTGTTGCTCGATCGTCCTGACGAGTCTTCTGAGGCCGGATCAGAGCGAACTCAGACAGTCCATCGAGGGCGAGTCCTTAGATTGAGGTTGCAGGCTCAGTCTCCTGGTCTTCCTGCTAGGCCAGTGTCGGTTGTTGTTCCGTCTGGTGAAGCTCGCAAGGCACCGGATACTTCGGCGAGTTTTGCTGGTGATCGAGCTCTTGATGACGAGATCGATTCATTATCTCGACGATCTCGACGTCGAGTTTTGGAGGAGATTAACTCTGTGACTTCGGGAATATCGAACCCGAGGCTTTCTCCGTCGTAGCGTGCTTCCGGCGAAGATACCTCGCAGGTTAACCCCGGTGTCCTTCCTTCGAGCGTGCCCGAATCTTTTTCGTTGTCGTTTACGTATGACAGCGAGGTCCCCATCCTTGAGAACTCCGAGTCACTTGCAACAATTTGGCGTAAGATCAGAGCAAAGGGGTGCAAGCTTCCTTCTTTGGAGCACCTGCGAGAGCGCGGCGCCTATGTTTGGATGGCAGTCGCAAATGCCAAGGTATGTTATCTTCGTTTGACTCTTTATGGAGTGGAATGCTTAGTTTTGACGCTATCGTTTTTGCTTAGGCTATGGAGGCGAGCAATGACTATGCCCCTTTAATGGAGGGGGGATTGGCAAATTTTCCTAGTAAAGAAGAGATCGCTGGTTATCTTCTCACGATCCAACAGCTTGGGGCGAGCTGGAAAGTGCTCGGGAAGTAGAGAGACAGCGCAAAGTGGATTTTGAGGAGTTGAGGAAGAAGATGGCGGCGGAAAAGATCATTGCTCAGAGCGACCTTAACTCGATGGAGGAGAAGTATAGGCGAGAGATCGAGGGTCGAGATAAGAAAGCTTGCAAAGATCTCCATCTAGCTCGTGTCTCTCTTGTGAAGGAGTACGAGGGGGTTTTGGCGGCAGTCAAGGGAAAGTTTGAGCAGAAGAATAAGGAAACGGCCGCAGAAATTCTTTTGCAAGAGGCGCGAGCTTGTATCGAAACTTTGACAAAGTACAGTGAGGGCGGCTTCGAGCTCGAGGCGGATTTGGAGCGCCTTAAAGACCTGGAGATATCGCTCGAGGTCGACTATGGTCTTGCTTCGGTGTCAGATCTTTCTCTTGGTCGTCTCGATCTCCCCGAGATCTCTGGAGATTCAGTCAATCAGGATTGATGCAAGGGTTGTTTTGATTTAGTTCGACGTTTGCTATGTTTTATATGTATGTTTTTTTTGTTGGAGAAACGTATATGTGTTTTCCAATGGATTTATGGGATAATACCTTTTTAATCGTATTTTCGATTAGTTTTAAGCTTTATTGGGCTTGTTGTTTTACCTTTTGAAAGGTGTAAAACAGAGACTGGTCAGGAATCTGTTTTATGGGCCTTTATATTGCCTGATAGCAAGTTTATTGATGGGCTATGCTTAGGAGTTGGATGTTCGGAATGATGAAAGCAATCCTAACGACTGTTTATTTGGTTGTTTAGGTTGCGCTCGGTGACGAGTTGCCTACGTACCCCTTTCAAGGGATTAAGCCTTATTGTAGTTCCGTTTTTGACTGAGCTGTGGGTATCGATGGCCCCCTAGCTCGAAGTTTTGATCGTTATGATCAAGGTTCGGGTTTGCGTTACTTGTAATATTTCTTTAAGTTGTAGGCGTTCCAAGGTATCATTTCTAGGACGCCAGTTTTGACCTTTTCTAGCTCGTAGACTCCGGTTCGTATTTCTTTAGTTACTTTGTATGGTCCTTCCCATTTTGTTCCGAGCTTTCCCGCTCCTGGTTCTTTCGTTCCGTCGAATACTTTCCGGAGAACTAGGTCGCCTACGGAGAAGGCGCGGTTTCTTACGTTTGAGTCATAATAGCGTGCCGAGGCTTGTTGGTAATTTTGTACGCGTATTGCTGCTTTTTCACGTCGTTCTTTGATCATATCCAGCTGATGAATTAACAATTCTTCATTGAGTTCGGCGTCATCTGGACAGATTCCTCATCGTTGACTCGGGACCTTAATTTCGGCTGCTCGATCCCGTAAGATAATGAAAACGGAGTTTCGTCAGTTGCGGTGTGGGAGGTTGTTCTGTAGGCCCATAAAACGCCATGTAGCTCTTCTCCCCACCTCTCTTTCTTGAGGTCGAGCCTTTTCTTCAGATTGTTCGTTATAGTCCTATTTGCGGCTTCGGCATGACCGTTGCATTTTGGGTACCGGGGGCTTGCAGCCTTAATCTTGATTTTCCACTTCACGCAGAATTCGTCGAACATTTTGGAAATGAATTGTGGTCCGTTGTCGGTTACTACTTCGTATGGCAGACCATGTCGACAAATGATGTTTTTCCAAATGAAACTGGTTACTGTAGTGGAAGTGACATTTGAGAATGCTTCGGCCTCGATCCACTTGGTGAAGTAGTCGGTAAATACTAGAAGAAATCGCAGTTGGGCTGGTCCGGAGGGTACTAGCGGACCTACCACATCCATGGACCATTTCATGAAAGGGTACATAGAGGATATGTGGACAGTTTTTGGGTCGGTTGGTGTATCATTGGGGCGTGCCTTTGGCATTTGTTGCATTTCAACGCGAATTGCTCACTGTCGTCAGCGATTGTTGGCCAGAAGTAGCCTAATTTCTTTATCCTAATTACTAAATATCGTCCCCCGGAATGGCTTACGCATGCTCCCCCGTGGGTTTGTTTTAGGATCGTGAACGCGTCCTTGGGGGATACGCCTAAGAGGTAGGGCTCGTCTAGGCTCCTTTTGTACAGTCTTTCCTCCATGATACAATAACGCGAGCTCCGGGCCTTTATTTTTCGAGCTTCCCATCTCTCGGCGGGGAGCTCTCCGTCCTTTATATATTTGAATATCGGGACTCTCCAATCTGGTCTGGCTTCCAGTTCTTTTTTGAAGGCTTCATGCGCCTCGTTGCTGGTATCATGGACAGCCTCCTCGGGGGTAGCTGAGGTGGTAGTTGTCCTTCTGGTCACGACGCGCGATGTGCTCGGGGTCGATTGACTGTCGAGCTCGATGTTGTTTTCGTTGTCGAGACCCTGGCTTTTTCTTCGTGCCATTCCTCGCGTGGATTGATCCCCAGAAGATCGATCTCCTTGCGTGGGAGATTTAAGCTTGGTTTATCTATCCATTCTACTGGTATTATTCTTTTTACTGCTGGATTGGAAGTTGAAGCCATTGCGGCTAGCGCATCGGTTGATGTATTGTCCCCCCTTGGGATTTTCGTTAGTTCGAACCTGTCGAACTGCTGGGCGATTTCTTGCAAAAGTGATAGGCATGCTTCCATTATTTCGTTTTTTGCTTCTTATTCTCCATGGAATTGGCTCGTAATCAATTGCGAGTCACTGAAGGCACTGATTTCTCGGGCCCCAACGCTTCTTGCGAGCCGTAGTCCTGCAATTACGGATTTGTATTCGGCTTCGTTGTTCAACGCGCTGAATCCTAGGCGAAATGATTGTTTGATCATCTCTCATGTCGAAGATTCGAGCTGTATTCCGATTCCGGATCCTTGTTTAGATGACGTCCCGTCGACATGTAATCTCCATTTAGTACTCGAGCTTGAACTGTCCTCCTTTGGGACAAGCTCGATGACAAAATCTGCTAGTATTTGAGCTTTTGAGCTCGTCCATGGCTTATATTCTATGTCGTACTCGCTAAGCTCGATCGCCCACTTCGCGAGCCTGCCGGACTGGCTTGGGGTATGAAGTATCATCCGGAGGGGTTGCCACGTCATGACTATGATTGAATGAGATTTGAAGTAGGGTCTCAGTTTTCTGGCAGCTGTTACTACCGCGAGGGCGAGTTTCTCCATCACCGGGTATCTGGTTTCTGCGTCAATTAACGATCTACTTACGTAATATATTGGTTAATATTCTCCATTTTCTTCGCGGATTAGGACCCCGCTTACTGCGTGTTCTGAAGTAGCAACGTACAAGAAGAGAGTTTCTCCTATGATTGGTTTAGATAACACGGGCGGTTCGCTGATGTATGTCTTGAGTTCTTTTAGTGCGGAATCGCATTCGATATTCCATTCGAATTTCTTATTTCCTTTCAACAGTTTGTAGAAAGGAAGGTACCTATCGGTCGATATGGATATAAAACGGTTTAACGCGGCTATTTTTCCGGTGAGGCGTTGTACTTCTCGGACCGATCTCGGGGGTTGAGTATCGACGAGCGCTGCGATCTGCTTTGGGTTGGCTTCGATTCCTCTTCCAGTTACCAGGTAGCCGAGGAACTCTCGAGAGGCTACCCCGAACGTGCATTTGGTCAGGTTCAGTTTCATTCTGAATTTGTTAAGGATGTTGAAATATTCTTGCAACTGGGGAACATGGTCGCTTGCTCTTGACGACTTTACCAGTATATCGTCTATATAGACTTCTATTGTTTCCCCGAGCTGTTTGGAGAACATCTTGTTCACCAGTCTTTGGTAAGTGGCTTTTTGTGACCACCTGTCCCGCGGACCCCAGATTTCACAGCGTTGCAGCGCACCGACCCTAACCCCTCACCGTGGGAGGAACTGCCTCCACATCCACTGGTAGGTTATTGATGCCCTTGGCGTTACTCGAACCCAAGACCTCACCCTTTAACAACTCTCCACAAGACAAGTTGTCACCAATTGATCCGAACAACATTACTTTGTAGCAGTATGTTCCTCGTTCCGTGATGAAGCTCGTTTTTTCTTTGTCTTCGGGATTCATAAGGATTTGATTATAGCCTGAGAATGCGTCCATGAAGGATAGCAGTTCATGTCCGGCTGTGGCTTGTACTAGCCGGTCGATGTGTGGTAACGGAAAGTTATCTTTCGGGCATGTTTTGTTGAGGTCGGTGAAATCAATACATACCCTCCATTTTCCGTTCTTCTTCTTAACCACGACTGGGTTTGCGAGCCAGTCAGGGTATTGGACTTCGCGGATAGAGCCTATTTTTAGGAGTTTATCCACTTCGTCATTTACGACTTTGGCTCGCTCGGGGCCTAGCTTCCTTCGCTTTTGTTTGATGGGTTTAAATGTGAGATCGACGTTCAGACCGTGGGAGGCGGACATGTCTGCTGCGGACCACGCGAACGTTTTGATATTCTGTTTGAGGAAAGACAAGAGATCGCGCCTTAGTTCTGGAGGTAGACCGTTTCCGATGTTAACAATTTTTTCGGGGGAACTTTCGTTCAGAGGAACGGTACTGGATAGATCTTTCGCAGGCTCTTTAACCGAGAGGTCTCGTACGAGTGGAATATTCTGTTCCTCTTGTGGCATTTTTTGGAACTCGGACACGTAGCAGGCGCGAGCTTGTTTCTGGCTTCCGAGTATGGTTTTCTCTCCAGTTGGAGATACGAATTTCACGCATTGGGGATAAACCGAGGGGACTGCCCTCATCTGGTGTAACCAGGGGTGTCCGACGATGGCATCAAAAGGCATGGGAAGGTCGACTACAGTGAATTCTGTTTCCTGATTTTTGGTCGCATGGTTTCGTAGTTACTATCGCGACTCCGAGTGGATGGATTGACCTCCCTTCAAAACTGGTGAGGGGTGCCGCTTCCCACCTGATCTTTGGGGCCGGTTGTTCGAGCGACCATAGCGTTTTTTGTGAAATGATGTTAACAGCACTCCCGGTATCGACGAGAATTTTCGAGAGGATCGTGCCTCCAACTTCTAGTGCGATTACCAATGCGTCATCGTGAGGCATATCGAGCTTTATAGTTTCATGTTCGTGAAAAATCAAAGCTTCTCCTTTCCCTGGTGTATTTTCGGATGCGGTGATAGTAGGACTCTTAATTATTCTTCGCGTGGAACGGGAGTATTTATCGAGGTTGTCAGCCTCTCTTGACGTGATCGTCTTGCTTGATCTAAGGAATTCGAGATCGATAGATCCGATGCGGTTAGGTCGAGTTTGGTTGGGATCCATAGTCGCGCTTAGGAAATTTAGATCGATTTCTTAGCAAAGATGTTTTTCGTTTATCTTCCCTACATCGGCGCCAAAATGTAGAACCTAAATTCTACACAAAGTATTTGATAGTGATCGTGGTTGATCTAGGGAAGACAAATGATGTTGACAACGATATCTGTAGAACACAACGATGTTTAAATAGTTTCTGGTAGGCGAAATTAGATTTTATTGATAACTGGGGTCGAATACAATGAATTGAACTAGACAAAGGAGATCGATAAAGGTAGAATCTAAAAGTGGGAAGACAATAAGATCGATGTGAATGTGTAGCTCTCTCTAGGGTTTTCAACGTGTCCTCTTCCATGTTTCTTCTCCTTCCTTTATAGCAAGTCGACCCCGAGATCCCTGTGGCAGTTCCGCGATCTCAGCTTTTTGTTACGTGATCTCTGCGACCTCCGCGACTCTTGCTTCGAGCTCGACTCTCGTTGTGGGCATCGGCCTGTCTCGACCCATGCCTTGGATCGTGGCCCATCCAACAAGCTTGAACATTAACAGGGCTGGCTCAACACTATTAAATACCATAAAAAAATTGTTTACCCTATAAATTTAAATGCATATATTGTTTAAAATATTTTTAAATTTAATCAGTAATATTTTGTAATGAAAATAAAACTATATACATATCAAATAATTTTTGACACTTTTGAATTTTATTTATTATATTTAAAAGATTTTATATATAAAAATATAGATTTATAAAAAAATTAGACTCTTTAATTATTATTATACGGAGATACACAGATTTGAAGTCGGGATGGTCACACCGCTCGTCCCCCTAATGAGCAGGCCCTGAACATTAAGCATATTCAAAGTCCAAACAGAAATAAACATTAAGCATAATTTACACCCCCATATGTCGTCACGCAGCAACAATGATTTCATGATATAGCACTCCGATTATCTCTTTTTTTTTTGCTAAAACTACCCCAAAAAAAAGAAGATAATCAGAGTGCTATATTTGTCATGAAATCATTGTTGCTGCGTGACGACAAATATAGCACTCCGATTATCAAACATTAAATTTAGTAACCTTGTTTTAGTTTTCTCTTGAGACTCATTAATTAAACGTTTTAATCAAAAAATAATATGTATATATACTGTGTTGATATAAAAAAAATATTTTAATACAAAAATTAAAAAACAGAAAACACATAACTAAATATGAGTGATTTTTAAGATTTATCTATTAATAATAAATAGAATGTAGAAGGAAATTTTCAAACAAAAATTATAAGTAAGAATGTTCAAATGAAAATATAAATAAAAACTGGTTAAAAAATATAAAAAATGTTTATGTCCACGTGCGCGGACAAAACACCTAAAATCTAAAAAAGTAAAAGTTAAAATGGTTAATATCATTTATATCAATTACGAATAAAATATATAAATTGGTTAAAAATAAAAACAAATCAATTTTTTTGATACTATAAGTAATTAAAATTAATAATAATAAAAATTATTGAAAATCTAAAAATATATTTTAAAATAAAAATGACAATTCCTATATATTGTGTAAACACATAACTAAATAGTAATCAAGTAAAATTATTAATTTTTTTATAATTGAAAGATAATATTGAGCTATTTCTAAGACTAAATTATTAATGATGATTATAGCATATAGATGAATTTTCAAAAAAATTATAATAGTAGAAAATTTCAAATGGAAACATTAAAAAAAAATTATCATTATAATCACTTAATTAGTAATGTATAAATTATAAAATGTTTACGTCTATGCGAGCTACCTAATTATGATTGTTTTTAATATGTTATTACTTTCTAAACAATTGCATAACTAGTTTATTATTTAAGAATTTTGTAGTTATAGAA